>JAKVIS010001112.1:0-40700 GCA_033119425.1 Bufotes viridis
CAGCAGTATTTTAATGCAGCTATAGTGAAAAGTGCTCATAAACTAGGTTTTGTCCTTGCTGACTTATGTGGTTGCAATCCAATCCCTTGCCAACATTTCTTATTCATTGAAATGACAGCTGTGTTTATCTGCAAATCAAAATGGCTGCCTCAGAAAATCAATATGGCAGCCTCCATAAGAATTTCAATAGACAGAACACTGAGCATGTCACAATGGTACCCTTCAGCATACATGGAGATGACATCACAATGGACCCTTGCTGTTTTCCTCCCTGGCAGCAGCCATGATGCTTCATTCTTCAGTCAGGTGTGGATCCATGCACCTCAACAGGTAAGGGCACCAATCAACAGGTGAGGGCACGTTTTTGTGTGTGTCAAACGAAGGTGTCAGATTATGGAAGATTTGTTTGAGGGAACAAGTGGCGCTTCTGTGCAGATTGGAATACTGTCCAGCGTCTATTAGCAAGCCCAGAACACAAAAGCCTTCTTAACTGTTCCTGATGGTATGGAAAAATGAACTCTTAGAGTAACCCTCGTTACCCGCTTTACGCAACACAGGAATAGAAAGTGGCCAAGACAGAAGCTAAGCCTTTTCTGTTTCTTGCTTTTTGGCCGCTGAAATGCAGGTGCAGTTCAGCTTAGCTTCTGCAACTCACCACCTCTCATGAGATACCATACATTTTATGCATTTTTGGCAGAATGAGAATGCACCAGCCTGTCCAATCAAAGTTCTGTGCTAGCACTAAATGAACTTAGCACCTCTGTAACTGCCCTACATGCTGCAGGAATCCAAAAGCAGGTTCCAACCCAGTATTTTAATGCAGCTATAGTGAAAAGTGCTCATAAACTAGGTTTTGTCCTTCCTGTCTTATGTGGTTGCAATCAATCCCTTGCCAGCATTTCATATTCATTGAAATGACAGCTGTGTTTATCTGCCAAATCAAAATGGCTGCCTCCAGAAAATCAATATGGCAGCCTCCATAAAAATTTCAATAGACAGAACACTGAGCGTGTCACAATGGTACCCTTCAGCATACATGGATGATGACATCACAATGGACCCTTGCTGTTTTCCTCCCTGGCAGCAGCCATGATGCTTCATTCTTCAGTCAGGTGTGGATCCATGCACCTCAACAGGTAAGGGCACCAATCAACAGGTAAGGGTACGTTTTTGTGTGTGTGAAGCGAAGGTGTCAGATTATGGAAGATTTGTTTGAGGGAACAAGTGGGCGCTTCTGTGCAGATTGGAATACTGTCAGCGTCTATTAGCAAGCCCAGAACACAAAAGCCTTCTTAACTGTTCCTGATGGTATGAAAAATGAACTCTTAGAGTAACCCTCGTTACCCGCTTTCGCAACACAGGAATAGAAAGTGGCCAAGACAAAGCTAAGCCTTTTCTGTTTCTTGCTTTTTGGCCGCTGAAATGCAGGTGCAGTTCAGCTTAGCTTCTGCAACTCACCACCTCTCATGAGATACCATACATTTTATGCATTTTTGGCAGAATGAGAATGCACCAGCCTGTCCAATCAAAGTTCTGTGCTAGCACTAAATAGAACTTAGCACCTCTGTAACTGCCCTACATGCTGCAGGAATCCAAAAGCAGGTTCCAACCCAGTATTTTAATGCAGCTATAGTGAAAAGTGCTCATAAACTAGGTTTTGTCCTTGCTGACTTATGTGGCTTGCAATCCAATCCCTTGCCAACATTTCTTATTCATTGAAATGACAGCTGTGTTTATCTGCAAATCAAAAATGGCTGCCTCCAGAAAATCAACATGGCAGCCTCCATGAAAATTTCAATAGACAGAACACCTGAGCGTGATGACAATGGTATTCCCTTCAGCATACATGGATTGATGACATCACAATGGACCCTTGCTGTTTTCCTCCCTGGCAGCAGCCATGATGCTTCATTCTTCAGTCAGTGTGGATCCATGCACCTCAACAGGTAAGGCACCAATCAACAGGTGAGGCACGTTTTTGTGTGTGGTCAAACGAGGTGGCAGATTATGGAAGATTTGTTTGAGGAACAAGTGGCGCTTCTGTGCAGATTGGAATACTGTCCAGCGTTTATTAGCAAGCCCAGAACACAAAGCCTTCTTAACTGTTCCCTGATGGTATGGAAAAATGAACTCTTACGAGTTAGCCTCGTTGCCCGCTTTCAGCAACACAGGAATAGAAAGTGGCCAAGACAGAAGCTAAGCCTTTTTCTGTTTCTTGCTTTTTGGCCGCTGAAATGCAGGTGCAGTTCAGCTTAGCTACTGCAACTCACCACCTCTCATGAGATACCATACATTTTATGCATTTTTGGCAGAATGAGAATGCACCAGCCTGTCCAATCAAAGTTCTGTGCCAGCACTAAATGAACTTAGCACCTCTGTAACTGCCCCTACATGCTGCAGGAATCCAAAAGCAGGTTCCAACCCAGTATTTTAATGCAGCTATAGTGAAAAGTGCTCATAAACTAGGTTTTGTCCTTGCTGACTTATGTGGTTGCAATCAATCCCACTTGCTCAACATTTCTTATTCATTGAGAGTGACAGCTGTGTTTATCTGCCAAATCAAAATGGCTGCCTCAGAGAAATCAATATGGCGGCCTCCATAAAAATTTCAATAGACAGAACACTGAGCGTGTCACAATGGTACCCTTCAGCATACATGGATGATGACATCACAATGGACCCTTGCTGTTTTCCTCCCTGGCAGCAGCCATGATGCTTCATTCTTCAGTCAGGTGTGGATCCATGCACCTCAACAGGTAAGGGCACCAATCAACAGGTAAGGGCACGTTTTTGTGTGTGTCAAACGAAGGTGTCAGATTATGGAAGATTTGTTTGAGGGAACAAGTGGGCGCTTCTGTGCAGATTGGAATACTGTCCAGCGTTCTTGGCCTTTCTATTCCTGTGTTGTGAAAGCGGGTAACGAGGGTTACTCTAAGAGTTCATTTTTCCATACCATCAGGAACAGTTAAGAAGGCTTTTGTGTTCTGGGCTTGCTAATAGACGCTGAACAGTATTCCAATCTGCACAGAAGCGCCACTTGTTCCCTCAAACAAATCTTCCATAATCTGACACCTTCGTTTCACACACACAAAAACGTGCCCTTACCTGTTGATTGGTGCCCTTACCTGTTGAGGTGCATGGATCCACACCTGACTGAAGAATGAAGCATCATGGCTGCTGCCAGGGAGGAAAACAGCAAGGGTCCATTGTGATGTCATCATCCATGTATGCTGAAGGGTACCATTGTGACACGCTCAGTGTTCTGTCTATTGAAATTTTTATGGAGGCTGCCATATTGATTTTCTGGAGGCAGCCATTTTGATTTGCAGATAAACACAGCTGTCATTTCAATGAATAAGAAATGTTGGCAAGGGATTGGATTGCAACCACATAAGTCAGCAAGGACAAAACCTAGTTTATGAGCACTTTTCACTATAGCTGCATTAAAATACTGGGTTGGAACCTGCTTTTGGATTCCTGCAGCATGTAGGGCAGTTACAGAGGTGCTAAGTTCATTTAGTGCTAGCACAGAACTTTGATTGGACAGGCTGGTGCATTCTCATTCTGCCAAAAATGCATAAAATGTATGGTATCTCATGAGAGGTGGTGAGTTGCAGAAGCTAAGCTGAACTGCACCTGCATTTCAGCGGCCAAAAAGCAAGAAACAGAAAAGGCTTAGCTCTGTCTTGGCCACTTTCTATTCCTGTGTTGCGAAAGCGGGTAACGAGGGTTACTCTAAGAGTTCATTTTTCCATACCATCAGGAACAGTTAAGAAGGCTTTTGTGTTCTGGGCTTGCTAATAGACGCTGAACAGTATTCCAATCTGCACAGAAGCGCCACTTGTTCCCTCAAACAAATCTTCCATAATCTGACACCTTCGTTTGACACACACAAAAACGTGCCCTTACCTGTTGATTGGTGCCCTTACCTGTTGAGTTGCATGGATCCACACCTGACTGAAGAATGAAGCATCATGGCTGCTGCCAGGGAGGAAAACAGCAAGGGTCCATTGTGATGTCATCATCCATGTATGCTGAAGGGTACCATTGTGACACGCTCAGTGTTCTGTCTATTGAAATTTTTATGGAGGCTGCCATATTGATTTTCTGGAGGCAGCCATTTTGATTTGCAGATAAACACAGCTGTCATTTCAATGAATAAGAAATGTTGGCAAGGGATTGGATTGCAACCACATAAGTCAGCAAGGACAAAACCTAGTTTATGAGCACTTTTCACTATAGCTGCATTAAAATACTGGGTTGGAACCTGCTTTTGGATTCCTGCAGCATGTAGGGCAGTTACAGAGGTGCTAAGTTCATTTAGTGCTGGCACAGAACTTTGATTGGACAGGCTGGTGCATTCTCATTCTGCCAAAAATGCATAAAATGTATGGTATCTCATGAGAGGTGGTGAGTTGCAGAAGCTAAGCTGAACTGCACCTGCATTTCAGCGGCCAAAAAGCAAGAAACAGAAAAGGCTTAGCTCTGTCTTGGCCACTTTCTATTCCTGTGTTGCGAAAGCGGGTAACGAGGGTTACTCTAAGAGTTCATTTTTCCATACCATCAGGAACAGTTAAGAAGGCTTTTGTGTTCTGGGCTTGCTAATAGACGCTGAACAGTATTCCAATCTGCACAGAAGCGCCACTTGTTCCCTCAAACAAATCTTCCATAATCTGACACCTTCGTTTGACACACACAAAAACGTGCCCTTACCTGTTGATTGGTGCCCTTACCTGTTGAGGTGCATGGATCCACACCTGACTGAAGAATGAAGCATCATGGCTGCTGCCAGGGAGGAAAACAGCAAGGGTCCATTGTGATGTCATCATCCATGTATGCTGAAGGGTTCCATTGTGACACGCTCAGTGTTCTGTCTATTGAAATTTTTATGGAGGCTGCCATATTGATTTTCTGGAGGCAGCCATTTTGATTTGCAGAAAAACACAGCTGTCATTTCAATGAATAAGAAATGTTGGCAAGGGATTGAATTGCAACCACATAAGTCAGCAAGGACAAAACCTAGTTTATGAGCACTTTTCACTATAGCTGCATTAAAATACTGGGTTAGAGCCTGCTTTTGGATTCCTGCAGCATGTAGGGCAGTTACAGAGGTGCTAAGTTCATTTAGTGCTAGCACAGAACTTTGATTGGACAGGCTGGTGCATTCTCATTCTGCCAAAAATGCATAAAATGTATGGTATCTCATGAGAGGTGGTGAGTTGCAGAAGCTAAGCTGAACTGCACCTGCATTTCAGCGGCCAAAAAGCAAGAAACAGAAAAGGCTTAGCTCTGTCTTGGCCACTTTCTATTCCTGTGTTGTGAAAGCGGGTAACGAGAGTTACTCTAAGAGTTCATTTTTCCATACCATCAGGAACAGTTAAGAAGGCTTTTGTGTTCTGGGCTTGCTAATAGACGCTGAACAGTATTCCAATCTGCACAGAAGCGCCACTTGTTCCCTCAAACAAATCTTCCATAATCTGACACCTTCGTTTCACACACACAAAAACGTGCCATTACCTGTTGATTGGTGCCCTTACCTGTTGAGGTGCATGGATCCACACCTGACTGAAGAATAAAGCATCATGGCTGCTGCCAGGGAGGAAAACAGTAAGGGTCCATTGTGATGTCATCATCCATGTATGCTGAAAGGTTCCATTGTGACACGCTAAGTGTTCCGTCTATTGAAATTTTTATGGAGTCTGCCATATTGATTTTCTGGAGGCAGCCATTTTGATTTGCAGATAAACACAGCTGTCATTTCAATGAATAAGAAATGTTGGCAAGGGATTGGATTGCAACCACATAAGTCAGCAAGGACAAAACCTAGTTTATGAGCACTTTTCACTATAGCTGCATTAAAATACTGGGTTGGAACCTGCTTTTGGATTCCTGCAGCATGTAGGGCAGTTACAGAGGTGCTAAGTTCATTTAGTGCTAGCACAGAACTTTGATTGGACAGGCTGGTGCATTCTCATTCTGCCAAAAATGCATAAAATGTATGGTATCTCATGAGAGGTGGTGAGTTGCAGAAGCTAAGCTGAACTGCACCTGCATTTCAGCGGCCAAAAAGCAAGAAACAGAAAAGGCTTAGCTCTGTCTTGGCCACTTTCTATTCCTGTGTTGCGAAAGCGGGTAACGAGGGTTACTCTAAGAGTTTATTTTTCTATACCATCAGGAACAGTTAAGAAGGCTTTTGTGTTCTGGGCTTGCTAATAGACGCTGGACAGTATTCCAATCTGCACAGAAGCCCCACTTGTTCCCTCAAACAAATCTTCCATAATAAGACACCTTCGTTTCACACACACAAAAACGTACCCTTACCTGTTAATTGGTGCCCTTACCTGTTGAGGTGCATGGATCCACACCTGACTGAAGAATGAAGCATCATGGCTGCTGCCAGGGAGGAAAACAGCAAGGGTCCATTGTGATGTCATCATCCATGTCTGCTGAAGGGTACCATTGTGACACGCTCAGTGTTCTGTCTATTGAAATTTTTATCGAGGCTGCCATATTGATTTTCTGGAGGCAGCCATTTTGATTTGCAGATAAACACAGCTGTCATTTCAATGAATATGAAATGTTGGCAAGGGATTTGATTGCAACCACATAAGACAGGAAGGACAAAATCTAGTTTATGAGCACTTTTCACTATAGCTGCATTAAAATACAGGGTTGGAACCTGCTTTTGGATTCCTGCAGCATGTAGGGCAGTTACAGAGGTGCTAAGTTCATTTAGTGCTAGCACAGAACTTTGATTGGACAGGCTGGTGCATTCTCATTCTGCCAAAAATGCATAAAATGTATGGTATCTCATGAGAGGTGGTGAGTTGCAGAAGCTAAGCTGAACTGCACCTGCATTTCAGCGGCCAAAAAGCAAGAAACAGAAAAGGCTTAGCTCTGTCTTGGCCACTTTCTATTCCTGTGTTGCGAAGCGGGTAACGAGGGTTACTCTAAGAGTTCATTTTTCCATACCATCAGGAACAGTTAAGAAGGCTTTTGTGTTCTGGGCTTGCTAATAGACGCTGAACAGTATTCCAATCTGCACAGAAGCGCCACTTGTTCCCTCAAACAAATCTTCCATAATCTGACACCTTCGTTTGACACACACAAAAACGTGCCCTTACCTGTTGATTGGTGCCCTTACCTGTTGAGTTGCATGGATCCACACCTGACTGAAGAATAAAGCATCATGGCTGCTGCCAGGGAGGAAAACAGCAAGGGTCCATTGTGATGTCATCATCCATGTATGCTGAAGGGTACCATTGTGACACGCTCAGTGTTCTGTCTATTGAAATTTTTATGGAGGCTGCCATATTGATTTTCTGGAGGCAGCCATTTTGATTTGCAGATAAACACAGCTGTCATTTCAATGAATAAGAAATGTTGGCAAGGGATTGGATTGCAACCACATAAGTCAGCAAGGACAAAACCTAGTTTATGAGCACTTTTCACTATAGCTGCATTAAAATACTGGGTTGGAACCTGCTTTTGGATTCCTGCAGCATGTAGGGCAGTTACAGAGGTGCTAAGTTCATTTAGTGCTGGCACAGAACTTTGATTGGACAGGCTGGTGCATTCTCATTCTGCCAAAAATGCATAAAATGTATGGTATCTCATGAGAGGTGGTGAGTTGCAGAAGCTAAGCTGAACTGCACCTGCATTTCAGCGGCCAAAAAGCAAGAAACAGAAAAGGCTTAGCTCTGTCTTGGCCACTTTCTATTCCTGTGTTGCGAAGCGGGTAACGAGGGTTACTCTAAGAGTTCATTTTTCCATACCATCAGGAACAGTTAAGAAGGCTTTTGTGTTCTGGGCTTGCTAATAGACGCTGAACAGTATTCCAATCTGCACAGAAGCGCCACTTGTTCCCTCAAACAAATCTTCCATAATCTGACACCTTCGTTTGACACACACAAAAACGTGCCCTTACCTGTTGATTGGTGCCCTTACCTGTTGAGGTGCATGGATCCACACCTGACTGAAGAATGAAGCATCATGGCTGCTGCCAGGGAGGAAAACAGCAAGGGTCCATTGTGATGTCATCATCCATGTATGCTGAAGGGTACCATTGTGACACGCTCAGTGTTCTGTCTATTGAAATTTTCATGGAGGCTGCCATATTGATTTTCTGGAGGCAGCCATTTTGATTTGCAGAAAAACACAGCTGTCATTTCAATGAATAAGAAATGTTGGCAAGGGATTGAATTGCAACCCATAAGTCAGCAAGGACAAAACCTAGTTTATGAGCACTTTTCACTATAGCTGCATTAAAATACTGGGTTAGAGCCTGCTTTTGGATTCCTGCAGCATGTAGGGCAGTTACAGAGGTGCTAAGTTCATTTAGTGCTAGCACAGAACTTTGATTGGACAGGCTGGTGCATTCTCATTCTGCCAAAAATGCATAAAATGTATGGTATCTCATGAGAGGTGGTGAGTTGCAGAAGCTAAGCTGAACTGCACCTGCATTTCAGCGGCCAAAAAGCAAGAAACAGAAAAGGCTTAGCTCTGTCTTGGCCACTTTCTATTCCTGTGTTGTGAAAGCGGGTAACGAGAGTTACTCTAAGAGTTCATTTTTCCATACCATCAGGAACAGTTAAGAAGGCTTTTGTGTTCTGGGCTTGCTAATAGACGCTGAACAGTATTCCAATCTGCACAGAAGCGCCACTTGTTCCCTCAAACAAATCTTCCATAATCTGACACCTTCGTTTCACACACACAAAAACGTGCCATTACCTGTTGATTGGTGCCCTTACCTGTTGAGGTGCATGGATCCACACCTGACTGAAGAATAAAGCATCATGGCTGCTGCCAGGGAGGAAAACAGTAAGGGTCCATTGTGATGTCATCATCCATGTATGCTGAAAGGTTCCATTGTGACACGCTAAGTGTTCCGTCTATTGAAATTTTTATGGAGTCTGCCATATTGATTTTCTGGAGGCAGCCATTTTGATTTGCAGATAAACACAGCTGTCATTTCAATGAATAAGAAATGTTGGCAAGGGATTGGATTGCAACCACATAAGTCAGCAAGGACAAAACCTAGTTTATGAGCACTTTTCACTATAGCTGCATTAAAATACTGGGTTGGAACCTGCTTTTGGATTCCTGCAGCATGTAGGGCAGTTACAGAGGTGCTAAGTTCATTTAGTGCTAGCACAGAACTTTGATTGGACAGGCTGGTGCATTCTCATTCTGCCAAAAATGCATAAAATGTATGGTATCTCATGAGAGGTGGTGAGTTGCAGAAGCTAAGCTGAACTGCACCTGCATTTCAGCGGCCAAAAAGCAAGAAACAGAAAAGGCTTAGCTCTGTCTTGGCCACTTTCTATTCCTGTGTTGCGAAGCGGGTAACGAGGGTTACTCTAAGAGTTTATTTTTCTATACCATCAGGAACAGTTAAGAAGGCTTTTGTGTTCTGGGCTTGCTAATAGACGCTGGACAGTATTCCAATCTGCACAGAAGCCCCACTTGTTCCCTCAAACAAATCTTCCATAATAAGACACCTTCGTTTCACACACACAAAAACGTACCCTTACCTGTTAATTGGTGCCCTTACCTGTTGAGGTGCATGGATCCACACCTGACTGAAGAATGAAGCATCATGGCTGCTGCCAGGGAGGAAAACAGCAAGGGTCCATTGTGATGTCATCATCCATGTCTGCTGAAGGGTACCATTGTGACACGCTCAGTGTTCTGTCTATTGAAATTTTTATCGAGGCTGCCATATTGATTTTCTGGAGGCAGCCATTTTGATTTGCAGATAAACACAGCTGTCATTTCAATGAATATGAAATGTTGGCAAGGGATTTGATTGCAACCACATAAGACAGGAAGGACAAAATCTAGTTTATGAGCACTTTTCACTATAGCTGCATTAAAATACAGGGTTGGAACCTGCTTTTGGATTCCTGCAGCATGTAGGGCAGTTACAGAGGTGCTAAGTTCATTTAGTGCTAGCACAGAACTTTGATTGGACAGGCTGGTGCATTCTCATTCTGCCAAAAATGCATAAAATGTATGGTATCTCATGAGAGGTGGTGAGTTGCAGAAGCTAAGCTGAACTGCACCTGCATTTCAGCGGCCAAAAAGCAAGAAACAGAAAAGGCTTAGCTCTGTCTTGGCCACTTTCTATTCCTGTGTTGCGAAGCGGGTAACGAGGGTTACTCTAAGAGTTCATTTTTCCATACCATCAGGAACAGTTAAGAAGGCTTTTGTGTTCTGGGCTTGCTAATAGACGCTGAACAGTATTCCAATCTGCACAGAAGCGCCACTTGTTCCCTCAAACAAATCTTCCATAATCTGACACCTTCGTTTGACACACACAAAAACGTGCCCTTACCTGTTGATTGGTGCCCTTACCTGTTGAGTTGCATGGATCCACACCTGACTGAAGAATAAAGCATCATGGCTGCTGCCAGGGAGGAAAACAGCAAGGGTCCATTGTGATGTCATCATCCATGTATGCTGAAGGGTACCATTGTGACACGCTCAGTGTTCTGTCTATTGAAATTTTTATGGAGGCTGCCATATTGATTTTCTGGAGGCAGCCATTTTGATTTGCAGATAAACACAGCTGTCATTTCAATGAATAAGAAATGTTGGCAAGGGATTGGATTGCAACCACATAAGTCAGCAAGGACAAAACCTAGTTTATGAGCACTTTTCACTATAGCTGCATTAAAATACTGGGTTGGAACCTGCTTTTGGATTCCTGCAGCATGTAGGGCAGTTACAGAGGTGCTAAGTTCATTTAGTGCTGGCACAGAACTTTGATTGGACAGGCTGGTGCATTCTCATTCTGCCAAAAATGCATAAAATGTATGGTATCTCATGAGAGGTGGTGAGTTGCAGAAGCTAAGCTGAACTGCACCTGCATTTCAGCGGCCAAAAAGCAAGAAACAGAAAAGGCTTAGCTCTGTCTTGGCCACTTTCTATTCCTGTGTTGCGAAAGCGGGTAACGAGGGTTACTCTAAGAGTTCATTTTTCCATACCATCAGGAACAGTTAAGAAGGCTTTTGTGTTCTGGGCTTGCTAATAGACGCTGAACAGTATTCCAATCTGCACAGAAGCGCCACTTGTTCCCTCAAACAAATCTTCCATAATCTGACACCTTCGTTTGACACACACAAAAACGTGCCCTTACCTGTTGATTGGTGCCCTTACCTGTTGAGGTGCATGGATCCACACCTGACTGAAGAATGAAGCATCATGGCTGCTGCCAGGGAGGAAAACAGCAAGGGTCCATTGTGATGTCATCATCCATGTATGCTGAAGGGTACCATTGTGACACGCTCAGTGTTCTGTCTATTGAAATTTTCATGGAGGCTGCCATATTGATTTTCTGGAGGCAGCCATTTTGATTTGCAGAAAAACACAGCTGTCATTTCAATGAATAAGAAATGTTGGCAAGGGATTGAATTGCAACCACATAAGTCAGCAAGGACAAAACCTAGTTTATGAGCACTTTTCACTATAGCTGCATTAAAATACTGGGTTGGAACCTGCTTTTGGATTCCTGCAGCATGTAGGGCAGTTACAGAGGTGCTAAGTTCATTTAGTGCTAGCACAGAACTTTGATTGGACAGGCTGGTGCATTCTCATTCTGCCAAAAATGCATAAAATGTATGGTATCTCATGAGAGGTGGTGAGTTGCAGAAGCTAAGCTGAACTGCACCTGCATTTCAGCGGCCAAAAAGCAAGAAACAGAAAAGGCTTAGCTCTGTCTTGGCCACTTTCTATTCCTGTGTTGTGAAAGCGGGTAACGAGAGTTACTCTAAGAGTTCATTTTTCCATACCATCAGGAACAGTTAAGAAGGCTTTTGTGTTCTGGGCTTGCTAATAGACGCTGAACAGTATTCCAATCTGCACAGAAGCGCCACTTGTTCCCTCAAACAAATCTTCCATAATCTGACACCTTCGTTTCACACACACAAAAACGTGCCCTTACCTGTTGATTGGTGCCCTTACCTGTTGAGGTGCATGGATCCACACCTGACTGAAGAATAAAGCATCATGGCTGCTGCCAGGGAGGAAAACAGTAAGGGTCCATTGTGATGTCATCATCCATGTATGCTGAAAGGTTCCATTGTGACACGCTAAGTGTTCCGTCTATTGAAATTTTTATGGAGTCTGCCATATTGATTTTCTGGAGGCAGCCATTTTGATTTGCAGATAAACACAGCTGTCATTTCAATGAATAAGAAATGTTGGCAAGGGATTGGATTGCAACCACATAAGTCAGCAAGGACAAAACCTAGTTTATGAGCACTTTTCACTATAGCTGCATTAAAATACTGGGTTGGAACCTGCTTTTGGATTCCTGCAGCATGTAGGGCAGTTACAGAGGTGCTAAGTTCATTTAGTGCTAGCACAGAACTTTGATTGGACAGGCTGGTGCATTCTCATTCTGCCAAAAATGCATAAAATGTATGGTATCTCATGAGAGGTGGTGAGTTGCAGAAGCTAAGCTGAACTGCACCTGCATTTCAGCGGCCAAAAAGCAAGAAACAGAAAAGGCTTAGCTCTGTCTTGGCCACTTTCTATTCCTGTGTTGCGAAGCGGGTAACGAGGGTTACTCTAAGAGTTTATTTTTCTATACCATCAGGAACAGTTAAGAAGGCTTTTGTGTTCTGGGCTTGCTAATAGACGCTGGACAGTATTCCAATCTGCACAGAAGCCCCACTTGTTCCCTCAAACAAATCTTCCATAATAAGACACCTTCGTTTCACACACACAAAAACGTACCCTTACCTGTTAATTGGTGCCCTTACCTGTTGAGGTGCATGGATCCACACCTGACTGAAGAATGAAGCATCATGGCTGCTGCCAGGGAGGAAAACAGCAAGGGTCCATTGTGATGTCATCATCCATGTCTGCTGAAGGGTACCATTGTGACACGCTCAGTGTTCTGTCTATTGAAATTTTTATCGAGGCTGCCATATTGATTTTCTGGAGGCAGCCATTTTGATTTGCAGATAAACACAGCTGTCATTTCAATGAATATGAAATGTTGGCAAGGGATTTGATTGCAACCACATAAGACAGGAAGGACAAAATCTAGTTTATGAGCACTTTTCACTATAGCTGCATTAAAATACAGGGTTGGAACCTGCTTTTGGATTCCTGCAGCATGTAGGGCAGTTACAGAGGTGCTAAGTTCATTTAGTGCTAGCACAGAACTTTGATTGGACAGGCTGGTGCATTCTCATTCTGCCAAAAATGCATAAAATGTATGGTATCTCATGAGAGGTGGTGAGTTGCAGAAGCTAAGCTGAACTGCACCTGCATTTCAGCGGCCAAAAAGCAAGAAACAGAAAAGGCTTAGCTCTGTCTTGGCCACTTTCTATTCCTGTGTTGCGAAGCGGGTAACGAGGGTTACTCTAAGAGTTCATTTTTCCATACCATCAGGAACAGTTAAGAAGGCTTTTGTGTTCTGGGCTTGCTAATAGACGCTGAACAGTATTCCAATCTGCACAGAAGCGCCACTTGTTCCCTCAAACAAATCTTCCATAATCTGACACCTTCGTTTGACACACACAAAAACGTGCCCTTACCTGTTGATTGGTGCCCTTACCTGTTGAGGTGCATGGATCCACACCTGACTGAAGAATAAAGCATCATGGCTGCTGCCAGGGAGGAAAACAGCAAGGGTCCATTGTGATGTCATCATCCATGTATGCTGAAGGGTACCATTGTGACACGCTCAGTGTTCTGTCTATTGAAATTTTTATGGAGGCTGCCATATTGATTTTCTGGAGGCAGCCATTTTGATTTGCAGATAAACACAGCTGTCATTTCAATGAATAAGAAATGTTGGCAAGGGATTGGATTGCAACCACATAAGTCAGCAAGGACAAAACCTAGTTTATGAGCACTTTTCACTATAGCTGCATTAAAATACTGGGTTGGAACCTGCTTTTGGATTCCTGCAGCATGTAGGGCAGTTACAGAGGTGCTAAGTTCATTTAGTGCTGGCACAGAACTTTGATTGGACAGGCTGGTGCATTCTCATTCTGCCAAAAATGCATAAAATGTATGGTATCTCATGAGAGGTGGTGAGTTGCAGAAGCTAAGCTGAACTGCACCTGCATTTCAGCGGCCAAAAAGCAAGAAACAGAAAAGGCTTAGCTCTGTCTTGGCCACTTTCTATTCCTGTGTTGCGAAGCGGGTAACGAGGGTTACTCTAAGAGTTCATTTTTCCATACCATCAGGAACAGTTAAGAAGGCTTTTGTGTTCTGGGCTTGCTAATAGACGCTGAACAGTATTCCAATCTGCACAGAAGCGCCACTTGTTCCCTCAAACAAATCTTCCATAATCTGACACCTTCGTTTGACACACACAAAAACGTGCCCTTACCTGTTGATTGGTGCCCTTACCTGTTGAGGTGCATGGATCCACACCTGACTGAAGAATGAAGCATCATGGCTGCTGCCAGGGAGGAAAACAGCAAGGGTCCATTGTGATGTCATCATCCATGTATGCTGAAGGGTACCATTGTGACACGCTCAGTGTTCTGTCTATTGAAATTTTTATGGAGGCTGCCATATTGATTTTCTGGAGGCAGCCATTTTGATTTGCAGATAAACACAGCTGTCATTTCAATGAATAAGAAATGTTGGCAAGGGATTGAATTGCAACCACATAAGTCAGCAAGGACAAAACCTAGTTTATGAGCACTTTTCACTATAGCTGCATTAAAATACTGGGTTAGAACCTGCTTTTGGATTCCTGCAGCATGTAGGGCAGTTACAGAGGTGCTAAGTTCATTTAGTGCTAGCACAGAACTTTGATTGGACAGGCTGGTGCATTCTCATTCTGCCAAAAATGCATAAAATGTATGGTATCTCATGAGAGGTGGTGAGTTGCAGAAGCTAAGCTGAACTGCACCTGCATTTCAGCGGCCAAAAAGCAAGAAACAGAAAAGGCTTAGCTCTGTCTTGGCCACTTTCTATTCCTGTGTTGTGAAAGCGGGTAACGAGAGTTACTCTAAGAGTTCATTTTTCCATACCATCAGGAACAGTTAAGAAGGCTTTTGTGTTCTGGGCTTGCTAATAGACGCTGAACAGTATTCCAATCTGCACAGAAGCGCCACTTGTTCCCTCAAACAAATCTTCCATAATCTGACACCTTCGTTTCACACACACAAAAACGTGCCATTACCTGTTGATTGGTGCCCTTACCTGTTGAGGTGCATGGATCCACACCTGACTGAAGAATAAAGCATCATGGCTGCTGCCAGGGAGGAAAACAGTAAGGGTCCATTGTGATGTCATCATCCATGTATGCTGAAAGGTTCCATTGTGACACGCTCAGTGTTCCGTCTATTGAAATTTTTATGGAGTCTGCCATATTGATTTTCTGGAGGCAGCCATTTTGATTTGCAGATAAACACAGCTGTCATTTCAATGAATAAGAAATGTTGGCAAGGGATTGGATTGCAACCACATAAGTCAGCAAGGACAAAACCTAGTTTATGAGCACTTTTCACTATAGCTGCATTAAAATACTGGGTTGGAACCTGCTTTTGGATTCCTGCAGCATGTAGGGCAGTTACAGAGGTGCTAAGTTCATTTAGTGCTAGCACAGAACTTTGATTGGACAGGCTGGTGCATTCTCATTCTGCCAAAAATGCATAAAATGTATGGTATCTCATGAGAGGTGGTGAGTTGCAGAAGCTAAGCTGAACTGCACCTGCATTTCAGCGGCCAAAAAGCAAGAAACAGAAAAGGCTTAGCTCTGTCTTGGCCACTTTCTATTCCTGTGTTGCGAAGCGGGTAACGAGGGTTACTCTAAGAGTTTATTTTTCTATACCATCAGGAACAGTTAAGAAGGCTTTTGTGTTCTGGGCTTGCTAATAGACGCTGGACAGTATTCCAATCTGCACAGAAGCCCCACTTGTTCCCTCAAACAAATCTTCCATAATAAGACACCTTCGTTTCACACACACAAAAACGTACCCTTACCTGTTAATTGGTGCCCTTACCTGTTGAGGTGCATGGATCCACACCTGACTGAAGAATGAAGCATCATGGCTGCTGCCAGGGAGGAAAACAGCAAGGGTCCATTGTGATGTCATCATCCATGTCTGCTGAAGGGTACCATTGTGACACGCTCAGTGTTCTGTCTATTGAAATTTTTATCGAGGCTGCCATATTGATTTTCTGGAGGCAGCCATTTTGATTTGCAGATAAACACAGCTGTCATTTCAATGAATATGAAATGTTGGCAAGGGATTTGATTGCAACCACATAAGACAGGAAGGACAAAATCTAGTTTATGAGCACTTTTCACTATAGCTGCATTAAAATACAGGGTTGGAACCTGCTTTTGGATTCCTGCAGCATGTAGGGCAGTTACAGAGGTGCTAAGTTCATTTAGTGCTAGCACAGAACTTTGATTGGACAGGCTGGTGCATTCTCATTCTGCCAAAAATGCATAAAATGTATGGTATCTCATGAGAGGTGGTGAGTTGCAGAAGCTAAGCTGAACTGCACCTGCATTTCAGCGGCCAAAAAGCAAGAAACAGAAAAGGCTTAGCTCTGTCTTGGCCACTTTCTATTCCTGTGTTGCGAAAGCGGGTAACGAGGGTTACTCTAAGAGTTCATTTTTCCATACCATCAGGAACAGTTAAGAAGGCTTTTGTGTTCTGGGCTTGCTAATAGACGCTGAACAGTATTCCAATCTGCACAGAAGCGCCACTTGTTCCCTCAAACAAATCTTCCATAATCTGACACCTTCGTTTGACACACACAAAAACGTGCCCTTACCTGTTGATTGGTGCCCTTACCTGTTGAGGTGCATGGATCCACACCTGACTGAAGAATAAAGCATCATGGCTGCTGCCAGGGAGGAAAACAGCAAGGGTCCATTGTGATGTCATCATCCATGTATGCTGAAGGGTACCATTGTGACACGCTCAGTGTTCTGTCTATTGAAATTTTTATGGAGGCTGCCATATTGATTTTCTGGAGGCAGCCATTTTGATTTGCAGATAAACACAGCTGTCATTTCAATGAATAAGAAATGTTGGCAAGGGATTGGATTGCAACCACATAAGTCAGCAAGGACAAAACCTAGTTTATGAGCACTTTTCACTATAGCTGCATTAAAATACTGGGTTGGAACCTGCTTTTGGATTCCTGCAGCATGTAGGGCAGTTACAGAGGTGCTAAGTTCATTTAGTGCTGGCACAGAACTTTGATTGGACAGGCTGGTGCATTCTCATTCTGCCAAAAATGCATAAAATGTATGGTATCTCATGAGAGGTGGTGAGTTGCAGAAGCTAAGCTGAACTGCACCTGCATTTCAGCGGCCAAAAAGCAAGAAACAGAAAAGGCTTAGCTCTGTCTTGGCCACTTTCTATTCCTGTGTTGCGAAAGCGGGTAACGAGGGTTACTCTAAGAGTTCATTTTTCCATACCATCAGGAACAGTTAAGAAGGCTTTTGTGTTCTGGGCTTGCTAATAGACGCTGAACAGTATTCCAATCTGCACAGAAGCGCCACTTGTTCCCTCAAACAAATCTTCCATAATCTGACACCTTCGTTTGACACACACAAAAACGTGCCCTTACCTGTTGATTGGTGCCCTTACCTGTTGAGGTGCATGGATCCACACCTGACTGAAGAATGAAGCATCATGGCTGCTGCCAGGGAGGAAAACAGCAAGGGTCCATTGTGATGTCATCATCCATGTATGCTGAAGGGTACCATTGTGACACGCTCAGTGTTCTGTCTATTGAAATTTTTATGGAGGCTGCCATATTGATTTTCTGGAGGCAGCCATTTTGATTTGCAGAAAAACACAGCTGTCATTTCAATGAATAAGAAATGTTGGCAAGGGATTGAATTGCAACCACATAAGTCAGCAAGGACAAAACCTAGTTTATGAGCACTTTTCACTATAGCTGCATTAAAATACTGGGTTAGAACCTGCTTTTGGATTCCTGCAGCATGTAGGGCAGTTACAGAGGTGCTAAGTTCATTTAGTGCTAGCACAGAACTTTGATTGGACAGGCTGGTGCATTCTCATTCTGCCAAAAATGCATAAAATGTATGGTATCTCATGAGAGGTGGTGAGTTGCAGAAGCTAAGCTGAACTGCACCTGCATTTCAGCGGCCAAAAAGCAAGAAACAGAAAAGGCTTAGCTCTGTCTTGGCCACTTTCTATTCCTGTGTTGTGAAGCGGGTAACGAGAGTTACTCTAAGAGTTCATTTTTCCATACCATCAGGAACAGTTAAGAAGGCTTTTGTGTTCTGGGCTTGCTAATAGACGCTGAACAGTATTCCAATCTGCACAGAAGCGCCACTTGTTCCCTCAAACAAATCTTCCATAATCTGACACCTTCGTTTCACACACACAAAAACGTGCCCTTACCTGTTGATTGGTGCCCTTACCTGTTGAGGTGCATGGATCCACACCTGACTGAAGAATAAAGCATCATGGCTGCTGCCAGGGAGGAAAACAGTAAGGGTCCATTGTGATGTCATCATCCATGTATGCTGAAAGGTTCCATTGTGACACGCTCAGTGTTCCGTCTATTGAAATTTTTATGGAGTCTGCCATATTGATTTTCTGGAGGCAGCCATTTTGATTTGCAGATAAACACAGCTGTCATTTCAATGAATAAGAAATGTTGGCAAGGGATTGGATTGCAACCACATAAGTCAGCAAGGACAAAACCTAGTTTATGAGCACTTTTCACTATAGCTGCATTAAAATACTGGGTTGGAACCTGCTTTTGGATTCCTGCAGCATGTAGGGCAGTTACAGAGGTGCTAAGTTCATTTAGTGCTAGCACAGAACTTTGATTGGACAGGCTGGTGCATTCTCATTCTGCCAAAAATGCATAAAATGTATGGTATCTCATGAGAGGTGGTGAGTTGCAGAAGCTAAGCTGAACTGCACCTGCATTTCAGCGGCCAAAAAGCAAGAAACAGAAAAGGCTTAGCTCTGTCTTGGCCACTTTCTATTCCTGTGTTGCGAAAGCGGGTAACGAGGGTTACTCTAAGAGTTTATTTTTCTATACCATCAGGAACAGTTAAGAAGGCTTTTGTGTTCTGGGCTTGCTAATAGACGCTGGACAGTATTCCAATCTGCACAGAAGCCCCACTTGTTCCCTCAAACAAATCTTCCATAATAAGACACCTTCGTTTCACACACACAAAAACGTACCCTTACCTGTTAATTGGTGCCCTTACCTGTTGAGGTGCATGGATCCACACCTGACTGAAGAATGAAGCATCATGGCTGCTGCCAGGGAGGAAAACAGCAAGGGTCCATTGTGATGTCATCATCCATGTCTGCTGAAGGGTACCATTGTGACACGCTCAGTGTTCTGTCTATTGAAATTTTTATGGAGGCTGCCATATTGATTTTCTGGAGGCAGCCATTTTGATTTGCAGATAAACACAGCTGTCATTTCAATGAATATGAAATGTTGGCAAGGGATTTGATTGCAACCACATAAGACAGGAAGGACAAAACCTAGTTTATGAGCACTTTTCACTATAGCTGCATTAAAATACAGGGTTGGAACCTGCTTTTGGATTCCTGCAGCATGTAGGGCAGTTACAGAGGTGCTAAGTTCATTTAGTGCTAGCACAGAACTTTGATTGGACAGGCTGGTGCATTCTCATTCTGCCAAAAATGCATAAAATGTATGGTATCTCATGAGAGGTGGTGAGTTGCAGAAGCTAAGCTGAACTGCACCTGCATTTCAGCGGCCAAAAAGCAAGAAACAGAAAAGGCTTAGCTCTGTCTTGGCCACTTTCTATTCCTGTGTTGCGAAGCGGGTAACGAGGGTTACTCTAAGAGTTCATTTTTCCATACCATCAGGAACAGTTAAGAAGGCTTTTGTGTTCTGGGCTTGCTAATAGACGCTGAACAGTATTCCAATCTGCACAGAAGCGCCACTTGTTCCCTCAAACAAATCTTCCATAATCTGACACCTTCGTTTGACACACACAAAAACGTGCCCTTACCTGTTGATTGGTGCCCTTACCTGTTGAGGTGCATGGATCCACACCTGACTGAAGAATAAAGCATCATGGCTGCTGCCAGGGAGGAAAACAGCAAGGGTCCATTGTGATGTCATCATCCATGTATGCTGAAGGGTACCATTGTGACACGCTCAGTGTTCTGTCTATTGAAATTTTTATGGAGGCTGCCATATTGATTTTCTGGAGGCAGCCATTTTGATTTGCAGATAAACACAGCTGTCATTTCAATGAATAAGAAATGTTGGCAAGGGATTGGATTGCAACCACATAAGTCAGCAAGGACAAAACCTAGTTTATGAGCACTTTTCACTATAGCTGCATTAAAATACTGGGTTGGAACCTGCTTTTGGATTCCTGCAGCATGTAGGGCAGTTACAGAGGTGCTAAGTTCATTTAGTGCTGGCACAGAACTTTGATTGGACAGGCTGGTGCATTCTCATTCTGCCAAAAATGCATAAAATGTATGGTATCTCATGAGAGGTGGTGAGTTGCAGAAGCTAAGCTGAACTGCACCTGCATTTCAGCGGCCAAAAAGCAAGAAACAGAAAAGGCTTAGCTCTGTCTTGGCCACTTTCTATTCCTGTGTTGTGAAGCGGGTAACGAGGGTTACTCTAAGAGTTCATTTTCCATACCATCAGGAACAGTTAAGAAGGCTTTTGTGTTCTGGGCTTGCTAATAGACGCTGGACAGTATTCCAATCTGCACAGAAGCGCCACTTGTTCCCTCAAACAAATCTTCCATAATCTGACACCTTCGTTTGACACACACAAAAACGTGCCCTTACCTGTTGATTGGTGCCCTTACCTGTTGAGGTGCATGGATCCACACCTGACTGAAGAATGAAGCATCATGGCTGCTGCCAGGGAGGAAAACAGCAAGGGTCCATTGTGATGTCATCATCCATGTATGCTGAAGGGTACCATTGTGACACGCTCAGTGTTCTGTCTATTGAAATTTTTATGGAGGCTGCCATATTGATTTTCTGGAGGCAGCCATTTTGATTTGCAGATAAACACAGCTGTCATTTCAATGAATAAGAAATGTTGGCAAGGGATTGAATTGCAACCAAATAAGTCAGCAAGGACAAAACCTAGTTTATGAGCACTTTTCACTATAGCTGCATTAAAATACTGGGTTGGAACCTGCTTTTGGATTCCTGCAGCATGTAGGGCAGTTACAGAGGTGCTAAGTTCATTTAGTGCTAGCACAGAACTTTGATTGGACAGGCTGGTGCATTCTCATTCTGCCAAAAATGCATAAAATGTATGATATCTCATGAGAGGTGGTGAGTTGCAGAAGCTAAGCTGAACTGCACCTGCATTTCAGCGGCCAAAAAGCAAGAAACAGAAAAGGCTTAGCTCTGTCTTGGCCACTTTCTATTCCTGTGTTGCGAGCGGGTAACGAGGGTTACTCTAAGAGTTCATTTTTCCATACCATCAGGAACAGTTAAGAAGGCTTTTGTGTTCTGGGCTTGCTAATAGACGCTGAACAGTATTCCAATCTGCACAGAAGCGCCACTTGTTCCCTCAAACAAATCTTCCATAATCTGACACCTTCGTTTCACACACACAAAAACGTGCCCTTACCTGTTGATTGGTGCCCTTACCTGTTGAGGTGCATGGATCCACACCTGACTGAAGAATGAAGCATCATGGCTGCTGCCAGGGAGGAAAACAGCAAGGGTCCATTGTGATGTCATCATCCATGTATGCTGAAGGGTTCCATTGTGACACGCTCAGTGTTCCTGTCTATTGAAATTTTTATGGAGGCTGCCATATTGATTTTCTGGAGGCAGCCATTTTGATTTGCAGATAAACACAGCTGTCATTTCAATGAATAAGAAATGTTGGCAAGGGATTGTATTGCAACCACATAAGTCAGCAAGGACAAAACCTAGTTTATGAGCACTTTTCACTATAGCTGCATTAAAATACTGGGTTGGAACCTGCTTTTGGATTCCTGCAGCATGTAGGGCAGTTACAGAGGTGCTAAGTTCATTTAGTGCTAGCACAGAACTTTGATTGGACAGGCTGGTGCATTCTCATTCTGCCAAAAATGCATAAAATGTATGGTATCTCATGAGAGGTGGTGAGTTGCAGAAGCTAAGCTGAACTGCACCTGCATTTCAGCGGCCAAAAAGCAAGAAACAGAAAAGGCTTAGCTCTGTCTTGGCCACTTTCTATTCCTGTGTTGCGAGCGGGTAACGAGGGTTACTCTAAGAGTTCATTTTTCCATACCATCAGGAACAGTTAAGAAGGCTTTTGTGTTCTGGGCTTGCTAATAGACGCTGAACAGTATTCCAATCTGCACAGAAGCGCCACTTGTTCCCTCAAACAAATCTTCCATAATCTGACACCTTCGTTTCACACACACAAAAACGTGCCCTTACCTGTTGATTGGTGCCCTTACCTGTTGAGGTGCATGGATCCACACCTGACTGAAGAATGAAGCATCATGGCTGCTGCCAGGGAGGAAAACAGCAAGGGTCCATTGTGATGTCATCATCCATGTATGCTGAAGGGTTCCATTGTGACACGCTCAGTGTTCCGTCTATTGAAATTTTTATGGAGGCTGCCATATTGATTTTCTGGAGGCAGCCATTTTGATTTGCAGATAAACACAGCTGTCATTTCAATGAATAAGAAATGTTGGCAAGGGATTGGATTGCAACCACATAAGTCAGCAAGGACAAAACCTAGTTTATGAGCACTTTTCACTATAGCTGCATTAAAATACTGGGTTGGAACCTGCTTTTGGATTCCTGCAGCATGTAGGGCAGTTACAGAGGTGCTAAGTTCATTTAGTGCTAGCACAGAACTTTGATTGGACAGGCTGGTGCATTCTCATTCTGCCAAAAATGCATAAAATGTATGGTATCTCATGAGAGGTGGTGAGTTGCAGAAGCTAAGCTGAACTGCACCTGCATTTCAGCGGCCAAAAAGCAAGAAACAGAAAAGGCTTAGCTCTGTCTTGGCCACTTTCTATTCCTGTGTTGTGAAGCGGGTAACGAGGGTTACTCTAAGAGTTCATTTTTCCATACCATCAGGAACAGTTAAGAAGGCTTTTGTGTTCTGGGCTTGCTAATAGACGCTGAACAGTATTCCAATCTGCACAGAAGCGCCACTTGTTCCCTCAAACAAATCTTCCATAATCTGACACCTTCGTTTCACACACACAAAAACGTGCCCTTACCTGTTGATTGGTGCCCTTACCTGTTGAGGTGCATGGATCCACACCTGACTGAAGAATAAAGCATCATGGCTGCTGCCAGGGAGGAAAACAGCAAGGGTCCATTGTGATGTCATCATCCATGTATGCTGAAAGGTTCCATTGTGACACGCTCAGTGTTCCGTCTATTGAAATTTTTATGGAGGCTGCCATATTGATTTTCTGGAGGCAGCCATTTTGATTTGCAGAAAAACACAGCTGTCATTTCAATGAATAAGAAATGTTGGCAAGGGATTGAATTGCAACCACATAAGTCAGCAAGGACAAAACCTAGTTTATGAGCACTTTTCACTATAGCTGCATTAAAATACTGGGTTAGAGCCTGCTTTTGGATTCCTGCAGCATGTAGGGCAGTTACAGAGGTGCTAAGTTCATTTAGTGCTAGCACAGAACTTTGATTGGACAGGCTGGTGCATTCTCATTCTGCCAAAAATGCATAAAATGTATGGTATCTCATGAGAGGTGGTGAGTTGCAGAAGCTAAGCTGAACTGCACCTGCATTTCAGCGGCCAAAAAGCAAGAAACAGAAAAGGCTTAGCTCTGTCTTGGCCACTTTCTATTCCTGTGTTGTGAAAGCGGGTAACGAGAGTTACTCTAAGAGTTCATTTTTCCATACCATCAGGAACAGTTAAGAAGGCTTTTGTGTTCTGGGCTTGCTAATAGACGCTGAACAGTATTCCAATCTGCACAGAAGCGCCACTTGTTCCCTCAAACAAATCTTCCATAATCTGACACCTTCGTTTCACACACACAAAAACGTGCCCTTACCTGTTGATTGGTGCCCTTACCTGTTGAGGTGCATGGATCCACACCTGACTGAAGAATAAAGCATCATGGCTGCTGCCAGGGAGGAAAACAGTAAGGGTCCATTGTGATGTCATCATCCATGTATGCTGAAAGGTTCCATTGTGACACGCTCAGTGTTCCGTCTATTGAAATTTTTATGGAGTCTGCCATATTGATTTTCTGGAGGCAGCCATTTTGATTTGCAGATAAACACAGCTGTCATTTCAATGAATAAGAAATGTTGGCAAGGGATTGGATTGCAACCACATAAGTCAGCAAGGACAAAACCTAGTTTATGAGCACTTTTCACTATAGCTGCATTAAAATACTGGGTTGGAACCTGCTTTTGGATTCCTGCAGCATGTAGGGCAGTTACAGAGGTGCTAAGTTCATTTAGTGCTAGCACAGAACTTTGATTGGACAGGCTGGTGCATTCTCATTCTGCCAAAAATGCATAAAATGTATGATATCTCATGAGAGGTGGTGAGTTGCAGAAGCTAAGCTGAACTGCACCTGCATTTCAGCGGCCAAAAAGCAAGAAACAGAAAAGGCTTAGCTCTGTCTTGGCCACTTTCTATTCCTGTGTTGCGAAGCGGGTAACGAGGGTTACTCTAAGAGTTTATTTTTCTATACCATCAGGAACAGTTAAGAAGGCTTTTGTGTTCTGGGCTTGCTAATAGACGCTGGACAGTATTCCAATCTGCACAGAAGCCCCACTTGTTCCCTCAAACAAATCTTCCATAATAAGACACCTTCGTTTCACACACACAAAAACGTACCCTTACCTGTTAATTGGTGCCCTTACCTGTTGAGGTGCATGGATCCACACCTGACTGAAGAATGAAGCATCATGGCTGCTGCCAGGGAGGAAAACAGCAAGGGTCCATTGTGATGTCATCATCCATGTATGCTGAAGGGTACCATTGTGACACGCTCAGTGTTCTGTCTATTGAAATTTTTATGGAGGCTGCCATATTGATTTTCTGGAGGCAGCCATTTTGATTTGCAGATAAACACAGCTGTCATTTCAATGAATATGAAATGTTGGCAAGGGATTTGATTGCAACCACATAAGACAGGAAGGACAAAACCTAGTTTATGAGCACTTTTCACTATAGCTGCATTAAAATACAGGGTTGGAACCTGCTTTTGGATTCCTGCAGCATGTAGGGCAGTTACAGAGGTGCTAAGTTCATTTAGTGCTAGCACAGAACTTTGATTGGACAGGCTGGTGCATTCTCATTCTGCCAAAAATGCATAAAATGTATGGTATCTCATGAGAGGTGGTGAGTTGCAGAAGCTAAGCTGAACTGCACCTGCATTTCAGCGGCCAAAAAGCAAGAAACAGAAAAGGCTTAGCTCTGTCTTGGCCACTTTCTATTCCTGTGTTGCGAAGCGGGTAACGAGGGTTACTCTAAGAGTTCATTTTTCCATACCATCAGGAACAGTTAAGAAGGCTTTTGTGTTCTGGGCTTGCTAATAGACGCTGAACAGTATTCCAATCTGCACAGAAGCGCCACTTGTTCCCTCAAACAAATCTTCCATAATCTGACACCTTCGTTTGACACACACAAAAACGTGCCCTTACCTGTTGATTGGTGCCCTTACCTGTTGAGGTGCATGGATCCACACCTGACTGAAGAATGAAGCATCATGGCTGCTGCCAGGGAGGAAAACAGCAAGGGTCCATTGTGATGTCATCATCCATGTATGCTGAAGGGTACCATTGTGACACGCTCAGTGTTCTGTCTATTGAAATTTTTATGGAGGCTGCCATATTGATTTTCTGGAGGCAGCCATTTTGATTTGCAGATAAACACAGCTGTCATTTCAATGAATAAGAAATGTTGGCAAGGGATTGGATTGCAACCACATAAGTCAGCAAGGACAAAACCTAGTTTATGAGCACTTTTCACTATAGCTGCATTAAAATACTGGGTTGGAACCTGCTTTTGGATTCCTGCAGCATGTAGGGCAGTTACAGAGGTGCTAAGTTCATTTAGTGCTAGCACAGAACTTTGATTGGACAGGCTGGTGCATTCTCATTCTGCCAAAAATGCATAAAATTTATGGTATCTCATGAGAGGTGGTGAGTTGCAGAAGCTAAGCTGAACTGCACCTGCATTTCAGCGGCCAAAAAGCAAGAAACAGAAAAGGCTTAGCTCTGTCTTGGCCACTTTCTATTCCTGTGTTGTGAAAGCGGGTAACGAGGGTTACTCTAAGAGTTCATTTTCCATACCATCAGGAACAGTTAAGAAGGCTTTTGTGTTCTGGGCTTGCTAATAGACGCTGGACAGTATTCCAATCTGCACAGAAGCGCCACTTGTTCCCTCAAACAAATCTTCCATAATCTGACACCTTCGTTTGACACACACAAAAACGTGCCCTTACCTGTTGATTGGTGCCCTTACCTGTTGAGGTGCATGGATCCACACCTGACTGAAGAATGAAGCATCATGGCTGCTGTCAGGGAGGAAAACAGCAAGGGTCCATTGTGATGTCATCATCCATGTATGCTGAAGGGTACCATTGTGACACGCTCAGTGTTCTGTCTATTGAAATTTTTATGTAGGCTGCCATATTGATTTTCTGGAGGCAGCCATTTTGATTTGCAGATAAACACAGCTGTCATTTCAATGAATAAGAAATGTTGGCAAGGGATTGAATTGCAACCAAATAAGTCAGCAAGGACAAAACCTAGTTTATGAGCACTTTTCACTATAGCTGCATTAAAATACTGGGTTGGAACCTGCTTTTGGATTCCTTCAGCATGTAGGGCAGTTAAAGAGGTGTTAAGTTCATTTAGTGCTAGCACAGAACTTTGATTGGACAGGCTGGTGCATTCTCATTCTGCCAAAAATGCATAAAATGTATGATATCTCATGAGAGGTGGTGAGTTGCAGAAGCTAAGCTGAACTGCACCTGCATTTCAGCGGCCAAAAAGCAAGAAACAGAAAAGGCTTAGCTCTGTCTTGGCCACTTTCTATTCCTGTGTTGCGAAAGCGGGTAACGAGGGTTACTCTAAGAGTTCATTTTTCCATACCATCAGGAACAGTTAAGAAGGCTTTTGTGTTCTGGGCTTGCTAATAGACGCTAAACAGTATTCCAATCTGCACAGAAGCGCCACTTGTTCCCTCAAACAAATCTTCCATAATCTGACACCTTCGTTTCACACACACAAAAACGTGCCCTTACCTGTTGATTGATGCCCTTACCTGTTGAGGTGCATGGATCCACACCTGACTGAAGAATGAAGCATCATGGCTGCTGCCAGGGAGGAAAACAGCAAGGGTCCATTGTGATGTCATCATCCATGTATGCTGAAGGGTTCCATTGTGACACGCTCATTGTTCCTTATATTGAAATTTTTATGGAGGCTGCCATATTGATTTTCTGGAGGCAGCCATTTTGATTTGCAGATAAACACAGCTGTCATTTCAATGAATAAGAAATGTTGGCAAGGGATTGTATTGCAACCACATAAGTCAGCAAGGACAAAACCTTTTTTATGAGCACTTTTCACTATAGCTGCATTAAAATACTGGGTTGGAACCTGCTTTTGGATTCCTGCAGCATGTAGGGCAGTTACAGAGGTGCTAAGTTCATTTAGTGCTGGCACAGAACTTTGATTGGACAGGCTGGTGCATTCTCATTCTGCCAAAAATGCATAAAATGTATGGTATCTCATGAGAGGTGGTGAGTTGCAGAAGCTAAGCTGAACTGCACCTGCATTTCAGCGGCCAAAAAGCAAGAAACAGAAAAGGCTTAGCTCTGTCTTGGCCACTTTCTATTCCTGTGTTGCGAAAGCGGGTAACGAGGGTTACTCTAAGAGTTCATTTTTCCATACCATCAGGAACAGTTAAGAAGGCTTTTGTGTTCTGGGCTTGCTAATAGACGCTGAACAGTATTCCAATCTGCACAGAAGCGCCACTTGTTCCCTCAAACAAATCTTCCATAATCTGACACCTTCGTTTCACACACACAAAAACGTGCCCTTACCTGTTGATTGGTGCCCTTACCTGTTGAGGTGCATGGATCCACACCTGACTGAAGAATGAAGCATCATGGCTGCTGCCAGGGAGGAAAACAGCAAGGGTCCATTGTGATGTCATCATCCATGTATGCTGAAGGGTTCCATTGTGACACGCTGAGTGTTCCGTCTATTGAAATTTTTATGGAGGCTGCCATATTGATTTTCTGGAGGCAGCCATTTTGATTTGCAGAAAAACACAGCTGTCATTTCAATGAATAAGAAATGTTGGCAAGGGATTGGATTGCAACCACAGAAGTCAGCAAGGACAAAACCTAGTTTATGAGCACTTTTTACTATAGCTGCATTAAAATACTGGGTTGGAACCTGCTTTTGGATTCCTGCAGCATGTAGGGCAGTTACAGAGGTGCTAAGTTCATTTAGTGCTAGCACAGAACTTTGATTGGACAGGCTGGTGCATTCTCATTCTGCCAAAAATGCATAAAATGTATGGTATCTCATGAGAGGTGGTGAGTTGCAGAAGCTAAGCTGAACTGCACCTGCATTTCAGCGGCCAAAAAGCAAGAAACAGAAAAGGCTTAGCTCTGTCTTGGCCACTTTCTATTCCTGTGTTGTGAAAGCGGGTAACGAGAGTTACTCTAAGAGTTCATTTTTCCATACCATCAGGAACAGTTAAGAAGGCTTTTGTGTTCTGGGCTTGCTAATAGACGCTGAACAGTATTCCAATCTGCACAGAAGCGCCACTTGTTCCCTCAAACAAATCTTCCATAATCTGACACCTTTGTTTCACACACACAAAAACGTGCCCTTACCTGTTGATTGGTGCCCTTACCTGTTGAGGTGCATGGATCCACACCTGACTGAAGAATAAAGCATCATGGCTGCTGCCAGGGAGGAAAACAGTAAGGGTCCATTGTGATGTCATCATCCATGTATGCTGAAAGGTTCCATTGTGACACGCTCAGTGTTCCGTCTATTGAAATTTTTATGGAGTCTGCCATATTGATTTTCTGGAGGCAGCCATTTTGATTTGCAGAAAAACACAGCTGTCATTTCAATGAATAAGAAATGTTGGCAAGGGATTGAATTGCAACCACATAAGTCAGCAAGGACAAAACCTAGTTTATGAGCACTTTTCACTATAGCTGCTTTAAAATACTGGGATAGTG
Organism: Bufotes viridis; assembly: GCA_033119425.1. NCBI lineage: Eukaryota > Metazoa > Chordata > Amphibia > Anura > Bufonidae > Bufotes > Bufotes viridis. The sequence goes on from JAKVIS010001112.1 coordinate 29,171, forward strand.
CCTGCTTTTGGATTCTTGCAGCATGTAGGGCAGTTACAGAGGTGCTAAGTTCATTTAGTGCTAGCACAGAACTTTGATTGGACAGGCTGGTGCATTCTCATTCTGCCAAAAATGCATAAAATGTATGGTATCTCATGAGAGGTGGTGAGTTGCAGAAGCTAAGCTGAACTGCACCTGCATTTCAGCGGCCGAAAAGCAAGAAACAGAAAAGGCTTAGCTCTGTCTTGGCCACTTTCTATTCCTGTGTTGTGAAAGCGGGTAACGAGAGTTACTCTAAGAGTTCATTTTTCCATACCATCAGGAACAGTTAAGAAGGCTTTTGTGTTCTGGGCTTGCTAATAGACGCTGAACAGTATTCCAATCTGCACAGAAGCGCCACTTGTTCCCTCAAACAAATCTTCCATAATCTGACACCTTCGTTTGACACACACAAAAACGTGCCCTTACCTGTTGATTGGTGCCCTTACCTGTTGAGGTGCATGGATCCACACCTGACTGAAGAATAAAGCATCATGGCTGCTGCCAGGGAGGAAAACAGTAAGGGTCCATTGTGATGTCATCATCCATGTATGCTGAAGGGTTCCATTGTGACACGCTCAGTGTTCCGTCTATTGAAATTTTTATGGAGTCTGCCATATTGATTTTCTGGAGGCAGCCATTTTGATTTGCAGATAAACACAGCTGTCATTTCAATGAATAAGAAATGTTGGCAAGGGATTGGATTGCAACCACATAAGTCAGCAAGGACAAAACCTAGTTTATGAGCACTTTTCACTATAGCTGCATTAAAATACTGGGTTGGAACCTGCTTTTGGATTCCTGCAGCATGTAGGGCAGTTACAGAGGTGCTAAGTTCATTTAGTGCTAGCACAGAACTTTGATTGGACAGGCTGGTGCATTCTCATTCTGCCAAAAATGCATAAAATGTATGATATCTCATGAGAGGTGGTGAGTTGCAGAAGCTAAGCTGAACTGCACCTGCATTTCAGCGGCCAAAAAGCAAGAAACAGAAAAGGCTTAGCTCTGTCTTGGCCACTTTCTATTCCTGTGTTGCGAGCGGGTAACGAGGGTTACTCTAAGAGTTCATTTTTCCATACCATCAGGAACAGTTAAGAAGGCTTTTGTGTTCTGGGCTTGCTAATAGACGCTGAACAGTATTCCAATCTGCACAGAAGCGCCACTTGTTCCCTCAAACAAATCTTCCATAATCTGACACCTTCGTTTCACACACACAAAAACGTGCCCTTACCTGTTGATTGGTGCCCTTACCTGTTGAGGTGCATGGATCCACACCTGACTGAAGAATGAAGCATCATGGCTGCTGCCAGGGAGGAAAACAGCAAGGGTCCATTGTGATGTCATCATCCATGTATGCTGAAGGGTACCATTGTGACACGCTCAGTGTTCTGTCTATTGAAATTTTTATGGAGGCTGCCATATTGATTTTCTGGAGGCAGCCATTTTGATTTGCAGATAAACACAGCTGTCATTTCAATGAATAAGAAATGTTGGCAAGGGATTGTGATTGCAACCACATAAGTCAGCAAGGACAAAACCTAGTTTATGAGCACTTTTCACTATAGCTGCATTAAAATACTGGGTTGGAACCTGCTTTTGGATTCCTGCAGCATGTAGGGCAGTTACAGAGGTGCTAAGTTCATTTAGTGCTAGCACAGAACTTTGATTGGACAGGCTGGTGCATTCTCATTCTGCCAAAAATGCATAAAATGTATGGTATCTCATGAGAGGTGGTGAGTTGCAGAAGCTAAGCTGAACTGCACCTGCATTTCAGCGGCCAAAAAGCAAGAAACAGAAAAGGCTTAGCTCTGTCTTGGCCACTTTCTATTCCTGTGTTGCGAAAGCGGGTAACGAGGGTTACTCTAAGAGTTCATTTTTCCATACCATCAGGAACAGTTAAGAAGGCTTTTGTGTTCTGGGCTTGCTAATAGACGCTGAACAGTATTCCAATCTGCACAGAAGCGCCACTTGTTCCCTCAAACAAATCTTCCATAATCTGACACCTTCGTTTCACACACACAAAAACGTGCCCTTACCTGTTGATTGGTGCCCTTACCTGTTGAGGTGCATGGATCCACACCTGACTGAAGAATAAAGCATCATGGCTGCTGCCAGGGAGGAAAACAGCAAGGGTCCATTGTGATGTCATCATCCATGTATGCTGAAGGGTTCCATTGTGACACGCTCAGTGTTCCGTCTATTGAAATTTTTATGGAGGCTGCCATATTGATTTTCTGGAGGCAGCCATTTTGATTTGCAGATAAACACAGCTGTCATTTCAATGAATAAGAAATGTTGGCAAGGGATTGGATTGCAACCACAGAAGTCAGCAAGGACAAAACCTAGTTTATGAGCACTTTTCACTATAGCTGCATTAAAATACTGGGTTGGAACCTGCTTTTGGATTCCTGCAGCATGTAGGGCAGTTACAGAGGTGCTAAGTTCATTTAGTGCTAGCACAGAACTTTGATTGGACAGGCTGGTGCATTCTCATTCTGCCAAAAATGCATAAAATGTATGGTATCTCATGAGAGGTGGTGAGTTGCAGAAGCTAAGCTGAACTGCACCTGCATTTCAGCGGCCAAAAAGCAAGAAACAGAAAAGGCTTAGCTCTGTCTTGGCCACTTTCTATTCCTGTGTTGTGAAAGCGGGTAACGAGGGTTACTCTAAGAGTTTATTTTTCCATACCATCAGGAACAGTTAAGAAGGCTTTTGTGTTCTGGGCTTGCTAATAGACGCTGGACAGTATTCCAATCTGCACAGAAGCGCCACTTGTTCCCTCAAACAAATCTTCCATAATCAGACACCTTCGTTTCACACACACAAAAACGTGCCCTTACCTGTTGATTGGTGCCCTTACCTGTTGAGGTGCATGGATCCACACCTGACTGAAGAATGAAGCATCATGGCTGCTGCCAGGGAGGAAAACAGCAAGGGTCCATTGTGATGTCATCATCCATGTATGCTGAAGGGTTCCATTGTGACACGCTCAGTGTTCTGTCTATTGAAATTTTTATGGAGGCTGCCATATTGATTTTCTGGAGGCAGCCATTTTGATTTGCAGATAAACACAGCTGTCATTTCAATGAATAAGAAATGTTGGCAAGGGATTGGATTGCAACCACATAAGTCAGCAAGGACAAAACCTAGTTTATGAGCACTTTTCACTATAGCTGCATTAAAATACTGGGTTGGAACCTGCTTTTGGATTCCTGCAGCATGTAGGGCAGTTACAGAGGTGCTAAGTTCATTTAGTGCTAGCACAGAACTTTGATTGGACAGGCTGGTGCATTCTCATTCTGCCAAAAATGCATAAAATGTATGGTATCTCATGAGAGGTGGTGAGTTGCAGAAGCTAAGCTGAACTGCACCTGCATTTCAGCGGCCAAAAAGCAAGAAACAGAAAAGGCTTAGCTCTGTCTTGGCCACTTTCTATTCCTGTGTTGCGAAGCGGGTAACGAGGGTTACTCTAAGAGTTCATTTTCCATACCATCAGGAACAGTTAAGAAGGCTTTTGTGTTCTGGGCTTGCTAATAGACGCTGAACAGTATTCCAATCTGCACAGAAGCGCCACTTGTTCCCTCAAACAAATCTTCCATAATCTGACACCTTCGTTTCACACACACAAAAACGTGCCCTTACCTGTTGATTGGTGCCCTTACCTGTTGAGGTGCATGGATCCACACCTGACTGAAGAATGAAGCATCATGGCTGCTGCCAGGGAGGAAAACAGCAAGGGTCCATTGTGATGTCATCATCCATGTATGCTGAAGGGTACCATTGTGACACGCTCAGTGTTCTGTCTATTGAAATTTTTATGGAGGCTGCCATATTGATTTTCTGGAGGCAGCCATTTTGATTTGCAGATAAACACAGCTGTCATTTCAATGAATAAGAAATGTTGGCAAGGGATTGGATTGCAACCACATAAGTCAGCAAGGACAAAACCTAGTTTATGAGCACTTTTCACTATAGCTGCATTAAAATACTGGGTTGGAACCTGCTTTTGGATTCCTGCAGCATGTAGGGCAGTTACAGAGGTGCTAAGTTCATTTAGTGCTAGCACAGAACTTTGATTGGACAGGCTGGTGCATTCTCATTCTGCCAAAAATGCATAAAATGTATGGTATCTCATGAGAGGTGGTGAGTTGCAGAAGCTAAGCTGAACTGCACCTGCATTTCAGCGGCCAAAAAGCAAGAAACAGAAAAGGCTTAGCTCTGTCTTGGCCACTTTCTATTCCTGTGTTGCGAGCGGGTAACGAGGGTTACTCTAAGAGTTTATTTTTCCATACCATCAGGAACAGTTAAGAAGGCTTTTGTGTTCTGGGCTTGCTAATAGACGCTGGACAGTATTCCAATCTGCACAGAAGCGCCACTTGTTCCCTCAAACAAATCTTCCATAATCTGACACCTTCGTTTCACACACACAAAAACGTACCCTTACCTGTTAATTGGTGCCCTTACCTGTTGAGGTGCATGGATCCACACCTGACTGAAGAATGAAGCATCATGGCTGCTGCCAGGGAGGAAAACAGCAAGGGTCCATTGTGATGTCATCATCCATGTATGCTGAAGGGTACCATTGTGACACGCTCAGTGTTCTGTCTATTGAAATTTTTATGGAGGCTGCCATATTGATTTTCTGGAGGCAGCCATTTTGATTTGCAGATAAACACAGCTGTCATTTCAATGAATATGAAATGTTGGCAAGGGATTTGATTGCAACCACATAAGACAGGAAGGACAAAACCTAGTTTATGAGCACTTTTCACTATAGCTGCATTAAAATACAGGGTTGGAACCTGCTTTTGGATTCCTGCAGCATGTAGGGCAGTTACAGAGGTGCTAAGTTCATTTAGTGCTAGCACAGAACTTTGATTGGACAGGCTGGTGCATTCTCATTCTGCCAAAAATGCATAAAATGTATGGTATCTCATGAGAGGTGGTGAGTTGCAGAAGCTAAGCTGAACTGCACCTGCATTTCAGCGGCCAAAAAGCAAGAAACAGAAAAGGCTTAGCTCTGTCTTGGCCACTTTCTATTCCTGTGTTGCGAAGCGGGTAACGAGGGTTACTCTAAGAGTTCATTTTCCATACCATCAGGAACAGTTAAGAAGGCTTTTGTGTTCTGGGCTTGCTAATAGACGCTGAACAGTATTCCAATCTGCACAGAAGCGCCACTTGTTCCCTCAAACAAATCTTCCATAATCTGACACCTTCGTTTCACACACACAAAAACGTGCCCTTACCTGTTGATTGGTGCCCTTACCTGTTGAGGTGCATGGATCCACACCTGACTGAAGAATGAAGCATCATGGCTGCTGCCAGGGAGGAAAACAGCAAGGGTCCATTGTGATGTCATCATCCATGTATGCTGAAGGGTTCCATTGTGACACGCTCAGTGTTCTGTCTATTGAAATTTTTATGGAGGCTGCCATATTGATTTTCTGGAGGCAGCCATTTTGATTTGCAGAAAAACACAGCTGTCATTTCAATGAATAAGAAATGTTGGCAAGGGATTGAATTGCAACCACATAAGTCAGCAAGGACAAAACCTAGTTTATGAGCACTTTTCACTATAGCTGCATTAAAATACTGGGTTAGAGCCTGCTTTTGGATTCCTGCAGCATGTAGGGCAGTTACAGAGGTGCTAAGTTCATTTAGTGCTAGCACAGAACTTTGATTGGACAGGCTGGTGCATTCTCATTCTGCCAAAAATGCATAAAATGTATGGTATCTCATGAGAGGTGGTGAGTTGCAGAAGCTAAGCTGAACTGCACCTGCATTTCAGCGGCCAAAAAGCAAGAAACAGAAAAGGCTTAGCTCTGTCTTGGCCACTTTCTATTCCTGTGTTGTGAAAGCGGGTAACGAGGGTTACTCTAAGAGTTCATTTTTCCATACCATCAGGAACAGTTAAGAAGGCTTTTGTGTTCTGGGCTTGCTAATAGACGCTGGACAGTATTCCAATCTGCACAGAAGCGCCACTTGTTCCCTCAAACAAATCTTCCATAATCTGACACCTTCGTTTGACACACACAAAACGTGCCCTTACCTGTTGATTGGTGCCCTTACCTGTTGAGGTGCATGGATCCACACCTGACTGAAGAATGAAGCATCATGGCTGCTGCCAGGGAGGAAAACAGCAAGGGTCCATTGTGATGTCATCATCCATGTATGCTGAAGGGTACCATTGTGACACGCTCAGTGTTCCGTCTATTGAAATTTTTATGGAGGCTGCCATATTGATTTTCTGGAGGCAGCCATTTTGATTTGCAGATAAACACAGCTGTCATTTCAATGAATAAAAAATGTTGGCAAGGGATTTGATTGCAACAATAGAAGTCAGCAAGGACAAAGCCTAGTTTATGAGCACTTTTCATCATAGCTGCAATAAAATATTGGGTTGGAACCTGCTTTTGGATTCCTGAAGCAGGTAGAGCAGTTGCAGAGGTGCTAAGTTCATTCAGTGCTAGCACATTACTTTGATTGGACAGGCATGTTCATTCTCATTCTGCCAACTCCAAAAATGCATAAAAGTTATGGTATCTCATAAGAGGTGGTGAGTTGCAGAAGCTAAGCTGAACTGCACCTGCATTTCAGCAGCCAAAAAGCAAGAAATAGAAAAGGCTTATCTCTGTCGGTGGCCGCTTTCTATTCCTGTGTTGAGAAAGCGAGTAACGAGGGTTACTCTAAGAGTTCATTTTTCCATAACATCAGGAACAGTTAAGACGGCTTTTGTGTTCTGGGCTCGCTAATAGATGCTGGATAGTATTCCAATCTGTACAGAAGCGCCACTTGTTCCCTCAAACAAATCTTCCATAATCTGACACGTTCGTTTGACACACACAAAAACGTGCCCTTACCTGTTGATTGGTGCCCTTTCTTGTTGAGGTGCATGGATCCACACCTGACTGAAGAATGAAGCATCATGGTTGCTGCTAGGGAGGAAAACAGCAAGGGTCCATTGTGATGTCATCATCCATGTATGCTGAAGAGTTCCATTGTGACACGCTCAGTGTTCTGTCTATTGAAATTTTTATGGAGGCTGCCATATTTATTTTCTTGAGGCTGACATTTTGATTTGCAGTTAAACACAGCTGTCATTTCAATGAATACGAAATGTTGGCAAGGGATTGGATTGCAACCACAGAAGTCAGCAAGGACAAAACCTAGTTTATGAGCACTTTTCACTATAGCTGCATTAAAATACTGGGAAGGAGACTGCTTTTGGATTCCTGCAGCATGTAGGGCAGTTACAGAGATGCTAAGTTCATTTAGTGCTAGCAAAGAACTTTGATTGGACAGGCTGGTGCATTCTCATTCTGCCAACTCCAAAAATGCATAAAAGGTATGGTATATCATGAGAGGTGGTGAGTTTCAGAAGCTAAGCTGAACTGCACCTGCATTTCAGCGGCCAAAAGCAAGAAACAGAAAAGGCTTAGCTCTGTCGGTGGCTGCTTTCTATTCCTGTATTGAGAAAGCGAGTAACGAGGGTTACTCTAAGAGTTCATTTTTCCATAACATCAGGAACAGTTAAGACGGCATTTGTGTTCTGGGCTTGCTAATAGACGCTGGATAGTATTCCAATCTGCACAGAAGCGCCACTTGTTCCCTCAAACAAATCTTCCATAATCTAACACCTTCGTTTGACACACACAAAAACGTGCCCTTACCTGTTGATTGGTGCCCTTTCTTGTTGAGGTGCATGGATCCACACCTGACTGAAGAATGAAGCATCATGGCTGCTGCCAGGGAGGAAAACAGCAAGGGTCCATTGTGATGTCATCATCCATGTATGCTGAAGGGTTCCATTGTGACACGCTCAGTGTTCTGTCTATTGAAATTTTTATGGAGGCTGCCATATTGATTTTCTGGAGGCTGACATTTTGATTTGCAGTTAAACATAGCTGTCATTTCAATGAATAAGAAATGTTGGCAAGGGATTGGATTGCAACCACAGAAGTCAGCAATGACAAAACCTAGTTTATGAGCACTTTTCACTATAGCTGCATTAAAATACTGGGTTGGAACCTGCTTTTGGATTCCTGCAGCATGTAGGGCAGTTACAGAGGTGCTAAGTTCATTTAGTGCTAGCACAGAACTTTGATTGGACAGGCTGGTGCATTCTCATTCTGCCAACTCAAAAATGCATAAAAGGTATGGTATCTCATGAGAGGTGGTGAGTTGCAGAAGCTAAGCTGAACTGCACCTGCATTTCAGCGGCCAAAAAGCAAGAAACAGAAAAGGCTTAGCTCTGTCTTGGCCACTTTCTATTCCTGTGTTGCGAAAGCGGGTAACGAGGGTAACTCTAAGAGTTCATTTTTCCATACCATCAGGAACAGTTAAGAAGGCTTTTGTGTTCTGGGCTTGCTAATAGACGCTGGACAGTATTCCAATCTGTACAGAAGCGCCACTTGTTCCCTCAAACAAATCTTCCATAATCTGACACCTTCGTTTCACACACAAAAACGTGCCCTTACCTGTTGATTGGTGCCCTTACCTGTTGAGATGCATGGATCCACACCTGACTGAAGAATGAAGCATCATGGCTGCTGCCAGGGAGGAAAACAGCAAGGGTCCATTGTGATTTCATCATCCATGTATGCTGAAGGGTACCATTGTGACACGCTCAGTGTTCTGTCTATTGAAATTTTTATGTAGGCTGCCATATTGATTTTCTGGAGGCAGCCATTTTGATTTGCAGATAAACACAGCTGTCATTTCAATGAATAAAAAATGTTGGCAAGGGATTTGATTGCAACAATAGAAGTCAGCAAGGACAAAACCTAGTTTATGAGCACTTTTCATCATAGCTGCAATAAAATATTGGGTTGGAACCTGCTTTTGGATTCCTGAAGCAGGTAGAGCAGTTGCAGAGGTGCTAAGTTCATTCAGTGCTAGCACATTACTTTGATTGGACAGGCATGTTCATTCTCATTCTGCCAACTCCAAAAATGCATAAAAGTTATGGTATCTCATGAGAGGTGGTGAGTTGCAGAAGCTAAGCTGAACTGCACCTGCATTTCAGCGGCCAAAAAGCAAGAAACAGAAAAGGCTTAGCTCTGTCGGTGGCCGCTTTCTATTCCTGTGTTGAGAAAGCGAGTAACGAGGGTTACTCTAAGAGTTCATTTTTCCATAACATCAGGAACAGTTAAGACGGCTTTTGTGTTCTGGGCTTGCTAATAGATGCTGGATAGTATTCCAATCTGTACAGAAGCGCCACTTGTTCCCTCAAACAAATCTTCCATAATCTGACACCTTCGTTTGACACACACAAAACGTGCCCTTACCTGTTGATTGGTGCCCTTTCTTGTTGAGGTGCATGGATCCACACCTGACTGAAGAATGAAGCATCATGGCTGCTGCTAGGGAGGAAAACAGCAAGGGTCCATTGTGATGTCATCATCCATGTATGCTGAAGAGTTCCATTGTGACACGCTCCGTGTTCTGTCTTGAAATTTTTATGGAGGCTGCCATATTTATTTTCTTGAGGCTGACATTTTGATTTGCAGTTAAACACAGCTGTCATTTCAATGAATACGAAATGTTGGCAAGGGATTGGATTGCAACCACAGAAGACAGCAATGACAAAACCTAGTTTATGAGCACTTTTCACTATAGCTGCATTAAAATACTGGGTTGGAGACTGCTTTTGGATTCCTGCAGCATGTAGGGCAGTTACAGAGGTGCTAAGTTCATTTAGTGCTAGCACAGAACTTTGATTGGACAGGCTGGTGCATTCTCATTCTGCCAAAAATGCATAAAATGTATGGTATCTCATGAGAGGTGGTGAGTTGCAGAAGCTAAGCTGAACTGCACCTGCATTTCAGCGGCCAAAAAGCAAGAAACAGAAAAGGCTTAGCTCTGTCTTGGCCACTTTCTATTCCTGTGTTGCGAAAGCGGGTAACGAGGGTTACTCTAAGAGTTCATTTTTCCATACCATCAGGAACAGTTAAGAAGGCTTTTGTGTTCTGGGCTTGCTAATAGACGCTGGACAGTATTCCAATCTGCACAGAAGCGCCACTTGTTCCCTCAAACAAATCTTCCATAATCTGACACCTTCGTTTGACACACACAAAACGTGCCCTTACCTGTTGATTGGTGCCCTTACCTGTTGAGATGCATGGATCCACACCTGACTGAAGAATGAAGCATCATGGCTGCTGCCAGGGAGGAAAACAGCAAGGGTCCATTGTGATGTCATCATCCATGTATGCTGAAGGGTACCATTGTGACACGCTCAGTGTTCCGTCTATTGAAATTTTTATGGAGGCTGCCATATTGATTTTCTGGAGGCAGCCATTTTGATTTGCAGTTAAACACAGCTGTCATTTCAATGAATAAGAAATGTTGGCAAGGGATTTGATTGCAACCACAGAAGTCAGCAAGGACAAAGCCTAGTTTATGAGCACTTTTCACTCATAGCTGCATTAAAATACTGGGTTGGAACCTGCTTTTGGATTCCTGCAGCATGTAGGGCAGTTACAGAGGTGCTAAGTTCATTTAGTGCTAGCACAGAACTTTGATTGGACAGGCATGTGCATTCTCATTCTGCCAACTCCAAAAATGCATAAAAGTTATGGTATATCATGAGAGGTGGTGAGTTTCAGAAGCTAAGCTGAACTGCACCTGCATTTCAGCGGCCAAAAAGCAAGAAACAGAAAAGGCTTAGCTCTGTCGGTGGCTGCTTTCTATTCCTGTGTTAAGAAAGCGAGTAACAACGGAACTCTAAGAGTTCATTTTTAATAACATCAGGAACAGTTAAGACGGCTATTGTGTTCTGAGCTTGATAATAGATGCTGGATAGTATTCCAATCTGTACAGAAGCGCCACTTGTTCCCTCAAACAAATCTTCCATAATCTGACACTTTCGTTTGACACACACAAAAACGTGCCCTTACCTGTTGATTGGTGCCCTTTCTTGTTGAGGTGCATGGATCCACACCTGACTGAAGAATGAAGCATCATGGTTGCTGCTAGGGAGGAAAACAGCAAGGGTCCATTGTGATGTCATCATCCATGTATGCTGAAGAGTTCCATTGTGACACGCTCAGTGTTCCGTCTATTGAAATTTTTATGGAGGCTGCCATATTGATTTTCTGGAGTCTGACATTTTGATTTGCAGTTACACGTAGCTGTCATTTAAATGAATACGAAATGTTGGCAAGGGATTGGATTGCAACCACAGAAGTCAGCAATGACAAAACCTAGTTTATGAGCACTTTTCACTATAGCTGCATTAAAATACTGGGTTGGAACCTGCTTTTGGATTCCTGCAGCATGTAGGGCAGTTACAGAGGTGCTAAGTTCATTTAGTGATAGCAAAGAACTTTGATTGGACAGGCATGTGCATTCTCATTCTGCCAACTCCAAAAATGCTTACAAGGTATGGTATATCATGAGAGGTGGTGAGTTTCAGAAGCTAAGCTGAACTGCACCTGCATTTCAGCGGCCAAAAAGCAAGAAACAGAAAAGGCTTAGCTCTGTCGGTGGCTGCTTTCTATTCCTGTGTTGA
>JAKVIS010001113.1:0-40664 GCA_033119425.1 Bufotes viridis
TGATTTATGGTATTGCTATTTTGGCAATTGAATTTCACCCCAGAACAAAATATATGTTTTTGCGGACACTATGAAACTTGGCCTGCAACAGCTGTGACACCAGATTCAGGGTATTGCTATTTTGGCAATTGAATTTCACCCCACAACAAAATATATGTTTTTGCGGACACTATGAATCTTGGCCAGCCACAGCTGAGACACCACTGATTTATGGTATTGCTATTTTGGCAATTGAATTTCACCCCAGAACAAAATATATGTTTTTGCGGACACTATGAATCTTGGCCAGCCACAGCTGAAACCACTGATTTATGGTATTGCTATTTTGGCAATTGAATTTCACCCCAGAACAAAATATATGTTTTTGCGGACACTATGAAACTTGGCCTGCAACAGCTGGGACACCAGATTCAGGGTATTGCTATTTTGGCAATTGAATTTCACCCCACAACAAAATATATGTTTTTGAGGACACTATGAATCTTGGCCAGCCACAGCTGAAACCACTGATTTATGGTATTGCTATTTTGGCAATTGAATTTCACCCCAGAACAAAATATATGTTTTTGCGGACACTATGAAACTTGGCCTGCAACAGCTGGGACACCAGATTCAGGGTATTGCTATTTTGGCAATTGAATTTCACCCCACAACAAAATATATGTTTTTGCGGACACTATGAATCTTGGCCAGCCACAGCTGAAACCACTGATTTATGGTATTGCTATTTTGTCAATTGAATTTCACCCCAGAACAAAATATATGTTTTTGTGGACACTATGAAACTTGGCCTGCAACAACTGGGACACCAGATTCAGGGTATTGCTATTTTGGCAATTGAATTTCACCCCACAACAAAATATATGTTTTGCGGACACTGTGATTCATGGCCAGCCACAGCTTAAACCACTGATTTATAGCATTTATTTTGGCATTTGAATTTCACCCCAGAACAAAATTTATATTTTTGTGGACACTATGAAACTTGGCCTGCAACAGCTGGGACACCATATTCAGGGTCAGGGTATTGCTATTTTGGCAATTGAATTTCACCCCACAACAAAATATATGTTTTTGCGGACACTATGAAACTTGGCCAGCCATAGCTGAAACCGCTGATTTATGGTATTGCAATTTTAGCAATTGAATTTCACCCCAGAACAAAATATATAATTTGCAGGACACTATGAAACTTGGCCAGCCACAGCTGAAACCAATGATTTATGGTATTGCTATTTTGGCAATTGAATTTCACTCCAGAACAAAATATATGTTTTTGCGGACACTATGAATCTTGGCCAGCCACAGCTGAAACCACTGATTTATGGTATTGCTATTTTGGCAATTGAATTTCACCCCAGAACAAAATATATGTTTTTGCGGACACTATGAAACTTGGCCTGCAACAGCTGGGACACCAGATTCAGGGTATTGCTATTTTGGCAATTGAATTTCACCCCACAACAAAATATATGTTTTTGCAGACACTATGAATCTTGGCCAGCCACAGCTGAAACCACTGATTTATGGTATTGCTATTTTGGCAATTGAATTTCACCCCAGAACAAAATATATATTTTGCAGGACACTATGAAACTTGGCCAGCCACAGCTGAAACCACTGATTCATGGTATTGCTATTTTGGCAATTGAATTTCACCCCAGAACAAAATATATGTTTTTGCGGACACTATGAATCTTGGCCAGCCACAGCTGAAACCACTGATTTATGGTATTGCTATTTTGGCAATTGAATTTCACCCCAGAACAAAATATATGTTTTTGCGGACACTATGAAACTTGGCCTGCAACAGCTGGGACACCAGATTCAGGGTATTGCTATTTTGGCAATTGAATTTCACCCCACAACAAAATATATGTTTTTGCGGACACTATGAATCTTGGCCAGCCACAGCTGAAACCACTGATTTATGGCATTGCTATTTTGACAATTGAATTTCACCCCAGAACAAAATATATATTTTGCGGACACTATGAAACTTGGCCTGCAACAGCTGGGACACCAGATTCAGGGTATTGCTATTTTGGCAATTGAATTTCACCCCACAACAAAATATATGTTTTTGCGGACACTATGAATCTTGGCCAGCCACAGCTGAAACCACTGATTTATGGTATTGCTATTTTGTCAATTGAATTTCACCCCAGAACAAAATATATGTTTTTGTGGACACTATGAAACTTGGCCTGCAACAACTGGGACACCAGATTCAGGGTATTGCTATTTTGGCAATTGAATTTCACCCCACAACAAAATATATGTTTTGCGGACACTGTGATTCATGGCCAGCCACAGCTTAAACCACTGATTTATAGCATTTATTTTGGCATTTGAATTTCACCCCAGAACAAAATTTATATTTTTGTGGACACTATGAAACTTGGCCTGCAACAGCTGGGACACCATATTCAGGGTCAGGGTATTGCTATTTTGGCAATTGAATTTCACCCCACAACAAAATATATGTTTTTGCGGACACTATGAAACTTGCCCAGCCATAGCTGAAACCGCTGATTTATGGTATTGCAATTTAAGCAATTGAATTTAACCCCAGAACAAAATATATAATTTGCAGGACACTATGAAACTTGGCCAGCCACAGCTGAAACCAATGATTTATGGTATTGCTATTTTGGCAATTGAATTTCACTCCAGAACAAAATATATGTTTTTGCGGACACTATGAATCTTGGCCAGCCACAGCTGAAACCACTGATTTATGGTATTGTTATTTTGGCAATTGAATTTTACCCCAGAACAAAATATATGTTTTTGCGGACACTATGAAACTTGGCCTGCAACAGCTGGGACACCAGATTCAGGGTATTCCTATTTTGGCAATTGAATTTCACCCCACAACAAAATATATGTTTTTGCAGACACTATGAATCTTGGCAAGCCACTGCTGAAACCGCTGATTTATGCTATTGCAATTTTAGCAATTGAATTTCACCCCAGAACAAAATATATAATTTGCAGGACACTATGAAACTTGGCCAGCCACAGCTGAAACCACTGATTCATGTTATTGCTATTTTGGCAATTGAATTTCACCCGAGAACAAAATATATGTTTTTGCGGACACTATGAAACTTGGCCTGCAACAGCTGGGACACCAGATTAAGGGTATTGCTATTTTGGCAATTGAATTTCACCCCACAACAAAATATATGTTTTTGCGGACACTATGAAACTAGGCCATCCACAGCTGAAACCACTGATTTATGGTATTGCAATTTTAGCAATTGAATTTCACCCCAGAACAAAATATATAATTTGCAGGCCACTATGAAACTTGGCCAGCCACAGCTGAAACCACTGATTTATGGTATTGCTAGTTTGGCAATTGAATTTCACCCCAGAACAAAATATATGTTTTGGCAGACACTATTATACTTTGCCATCCACAGCTGTGACACCAGATTTATGGTATTGCTATTTTGGCAATTGAATTTCACCCCAGAACAAAATATATGTTTTTGCGGACACTATGAATCTTGGCCAGCCTCAGCTGAAACCACTGATTTATGGTATTGCTATTTTGGCAATTGTATTTCTCCCCAGAACAAAATATATGTTTTTGCGGACACTATGAAACTTGGCCTGCAACAGCTGGGACACCAGATTCAGGGTATTGCTATTTTGGCAATTGAATTTCACCCCACAACAAAATATATGTTTTTGCGGACACTATGAATCTTGGCCAGCCACAGCTGAAACCACTGATTTATGGCATTGCTATTTTGACAATTGAATTTCACCCCAGAACAAAATATATATTTTTGCGGACACTATGAAACTTGGCCTGCAACAGCTGGGACACGAGATTCAGGGCATTGCTATTTTGGCAATTGAATTTCACCCCACAACAAAATATATGTTTTTGCGGACACTATGAATCTTGGCCAGCCACAGCTGAAACTACTGATTTATGGTATTGCTATTTTGGCAATTGAATTTCACCCCAGAACAAAATATATGTTTTTGCGGACACTATGAAACTTGGCCTGCAACAACTGGGACACCAGTTTCAGGGTATTGCTATTTTGGCAATTGAATTTCACCCCACAACAAAATATATGTTTTTGGGGACACTATGAATCTTGACCAGCCACAGCTGAAACCACTGATTTGTGGTATTGCTATTTTGGCAATTGAATTTCACCCCAGAACAAAATATATGTTTTTGAGGACACTATGAAACTTGACCTGCAACATCTGGGACACCAGATTCAGGGTATTGCTATTTTGGCAATTGAATTTCACCCCACAACAAAATATATGTTTTTGAGGACACTATGAATCTTGGCCAGCCACAGCAGAAACCACTGATTTATGGTATTGCTATTTTGGCAATTGAATTTCACCCCAGAACAAAATTTATGTTTTTGCGGACACTATGAAACTTGGCCCGCAACAGCTGTGAAACCAGATTCACGGTATTGTTATTTTGGCAATTGAATTTCACCCCACAACAAAATATATGTTTTTGCAGACACTATGAATCTTGGCAAGCCACAGCTGAAACCACTGATTTATGGTATTGCTATTTTGTCAATTGAATTTCACTCCAGAACAAAATATATGTTTTTGCGGACATTATGAAACTTGGCCTGCAACAGCTGGGACACCAGATTCAGGGTATTCCTATTTTGGCAATTGAATTTCACCCCACAAAAAATATATGTTTTTGCGAACACTATGAAACTTGGCCTGTAACAGCTGTGACACCAGATTCAGGGTATTGCTATTTTGGCAATTGAATTTCACCCCACAACAAAATATATGTTTTTGCGGACACTATGAATCTTGGCCAGCCACAGCTGAAACCACTGATTTATGGCATTGCTATTTTGACAATTGAATTTCACCCCAGAACAAAATATATGTTTTTGCGGACACTATGAAACTTGGCCTACAACAGCTGGGACACCAGATTCAGGGTATTGCTATTTTGGCATAGAATTTCACCGCACTACAAAATATATGTTTTTGCGGACACTATGAATCTTGGCCAGCCACAGCTGAAACTACTGATTTATGGTATTGCTATTTTGGCAATTGAATTTCACCCCAGAACAAAATATATGTTTTTGCGGACACTATGAAACTTGGCCTGCAACAGCTGGGACACCAGATTCAGGGTATTGCTATTTTGGCAATTGAATTTCACCCCACAACAAAATATATGTTTTTGCGGACACTATGAATCTTGGCCAGCCACAGCTGAAACTACTGATTTATGGTATTGCTATTTTGGCAATTGAATTTCACCCCAGAACAAAATATATGTTTTTGCGGACACTATGAAACTTGGCCTGCAACAGCTGGGACACCAGATTCAGGGTATTGCTATTTTGGCAATTGAATTTCACCCCACAACAAAATATATGTTTTTGCGGACACTATGAATCTTGGCCAGCCACAGCTGAAACCACTGATTTATGGTATTGCTATTTTGGCAATTGAATTTCACCCCAGAACAAAATATATGTTTTTGAGGACACTATGAAACTTGGCCTGCAACAGCTGGGACACCAGATTCAGGGTATTGCTATTTTGGCAATTGAATTTCACCCCACAACAAAATATATGTTTTTGCGGACACTATGAATCTTGGCCAGCCACAGCTGAAACCACTGATTTATGGTATTGCTATTTTGGCAATTGAATTTCACCCCAGAACAAAATATATGTTTTTGCGGACACTATGAAACTTGGCCTGCAACAGCTGGGACACCAGATTCAGCGGTATTGCTATTTTGGCAATTGAATTTCACCCCACAACAAAATATATGTTTTTGCAGACACTATGAATCTTGGCCAGCCACAGCTGAAACCACTGATTTATGGTATTGCTATTTTGGCAATTGAATTTCACCCCAGAACAAAATATATGTTTTTGCGGACACTATGAAACTTGGCCTGCAACAGCTGGGACCACCAGATTCAGGGTATTGCTATTTTGGCAATTGAATTTCACCCCACAACAAAATATATGTTTTTGCGAACACTATGAAACTTGGCCTGCAACAGCTGTGACACCAGATTCAGGGTATTGCTATTTTGGCAATTGAATTTCACCCCACAACAAAATATATGTTTTTGCGGACACTATGAATCTTGGCCAGCCACAGCTGAAACCACTGATTTATGGTATTGCTATTTTGGCAATTGAATTTCACCCCAGAACAAAATATATGTTTTTGCGGACACTATGAAACTTGGCCTGCAACAGCTGGGACACCAGATTCAGGGTATTGCTATTTTGGCAATTGAATTTCACCCCACAACAAAATATATGTTTTTGCGGACACTATGAATCTTGGCCAGCCACAGCTGAAACTACTGATTTATGGTATTGCTATTTTGGCAATTGAATTTCACCCCAGAACAAAATATATGTTTTTGCGGACACTATGAAACTTGGCCTGCAACAGCTGGGACACCAGATTCAGGGTATTGCTATTTTGGCAATTGAATTTCACCCCACAACAAAATATATGTTTTTGCGGACACTATGAATCTTGGCCAGCCACAGCTGAAACCACTGATTTATGGTATTGCTATTTTGGCAATTGAATTTCACCCCAGAACAAAATATATGTTTTTGCGGACACTATGAAACTTGGCCTGCAACAGCTGGGACACCAGATTCAGGGTATTGCTATTTTGGCAATTGAATTTCACCCCACAACAAAATATATGTTTTTGCGGACACTATGAATCTTGGCCAGCCACAGCTGAAACCACTGATTTATGGCATTGCTATTTTGACAATTGAATTTCACACCAGAACAAAATATATGTTTTTGCGGACAATATGAAACTTGGCCTACAACAGCTGGGACACCATATTCAGGGTCAGGGTATTGCTATTTTGGCAATTGAATTTCACCCCACAACAAAATATATGTTTTTGCGGACACTATGAATCTTGGCCAGCCACAGCTGAAACCTCTGATTTATGGTATTGCTATTTTGACAACTGAATTTCACACCAGAACAAAATATATGTTTTTGCGGACACTATGAAACTTGGCCTACAACAGCTGGGACACCAGATTAAGGGTATTGCTATTTTGGCAATTGAATTTCACCCCACAACAAAATATATGTTTTTGCGGACACTATGAATCTTGGCCAGCCACAGCTGAAACCACTGATTTATGGCATTGCTATTTTGACAATTGAATTTACCCCAGAACAAAATATATGTTTTTGCGGACACTATGAAACGTGGCCTACAACAGCTGGGACACCAGATTCAGGGTATTGCTATTTTGGCAATTGAATTTCACCCCAGAACAAAATATATGTTTTTGCATACACTATGAATCTTTGCCAGCCACAGCTGAAACTACTGATTTATGGTATTGCTATTTTGGCAATTGAATTTCACTCCAGAACAAAATATATGTTTTTGCTGACACTATGAAACTTGGCCTGCAACAGCTGGGACACGAGATTCAGGGCATTGCTATTTTGGCAATTGAATTTCACCCCACAACAAAATATATGTTTTTGCGGACACTATGAATCTTGGCCAGCCACAGCTGAAACTACTGATTTATGGTATTGCTATTTTGGCAATTGAATTTCACCCCAGAACAAAATATATGTTTTTGCGGACACTATGAAACTTGGCCTGCAACAGCTGTTACACCAGATTCAGGGTATTGCTATTTTGGCAATTGAATTTCACCCCACAACAAAATATATGTTTTTGGGGACACTATGAATCTTGACCAGCCACAGCTGAAACCACTGATTTATGGTATTGCTATTTTGGCAATTGAATTTCACCCCAGAACAAAATATATGTTTTTGAGGACACTATGAAACTTGACCTGCAACATCTGGGACACCAGATTCAGGGTATTGCTATTTTGGCAATTGAATTTCACCCCACAACAAAATATATGTTTTTGAGGACACTATGAATCTTGGCCAGCCACAGCAGAAACCACTGATTTATGGTATTGCTATTTTGGCAATTGAATTTCACCCCAGAACAAAATTTATGTTTTTGCGGACACTATGAAACTTGGCCCGCAACAGCTGTGAAACCAGATTCACGGTATTGTTATTTTGGCAATTGAATTTCACCCCACAACAAAATATATGTTTTTGCAGACACTATGAATCTTGGCAAGCCACAGCTGAAACCACTGATTTATGGTATTGCTATTTTGTCAATTGAATTTCACTCCAGAACAAAATATATGTTTTTGCGGACATTATGAAACTTGGCCTGCAACAGCTGGGACACCAGATTCAGGGTATTCCTATTTTGGCAATTGAATTTCACCCCACAAAAAATATATGTTTTTGCGAACACTATGAAACTTGGCCTGTAACAGCTGTGACACCAGATTCAGGGTATTGCTATTTTGGCAATTGAATTTCACCCCACAACAAAATATATGTTTTTGCGGACACTATGAATCTTGGCCAGCCACAGCTGAAACCACTGATTTATGGCATTGCTATTTTGACAATTGAATTTCACCCCAGAACAAAATATATGTTTTTGCGGACACTATGAAACTTGGCCTACAACAGCTGGGACACCAGATTCAGGGTATTGCTATTTTGGCATAGAATTTCACCGCACTACAAAATATATATTTTTGCGGACACTATGAATCTTGGCCAGCCACAGCTGAAACTACTGATTTATGGTATTGCTATTTTGGCAATTGAATTTCACCCCAGAACAAAATATATGTTTTTGCGGACACTATGAAACTTGGCCTGCAACAGCTGGGACACCAGATTCAGGGTATTGCTATTTTGGCAATTGAATTTCACCCCACAACAAAATATATGTTTTTGCGGACACTATGAATCTTGGCCAGCCACAGCTGAAACTACTGATTTATGGTATTGCTATTTTGGCAATTGAATTTCACCCCAGAACAAAAGATATGTTTTTGCGGACACTATGAAACTTGGCCTGCAACAGCTGGGACACGAGATTCAGGGTATTGCTATTTTGGCAATTGAATTTCACCCCACAACAAAATATATGTTTTTGCTGACACTATGAATCTTGGCCAGCCACAGCTGAAACCACTGATTTATGGCATTGCTATTTTGACAATTGAATTTCACACCAGAACAAAATATATGTTTTTGCGGACAATATGAAACTTGGCCTACAACAGCTGGGACACCATATTCAGGGTCAGGGTATTGCTATTTTGGCAATTGAATTTCACCCCACAACAAAATATATGTTTTTGCGGACACTATGAATCTTGGCCAGCCACAGCTGAAACCACTGATTTATGGCATTGCTATTTTGACAATTGAATTTCACACCAGAACAAAATATATGTTTTTGCGGACACTATGAAACTTGGCCTACAACAGCTGGGACACCAGATTCAGGGTATTGCTATTTTGGCAATTGAATTTCACCCCACAACAAAATATATGTTTTTGCGGACACTATGAATCTTGGCCAGCCACAGCTGAAACCACTGATTTATGGTATTGCTATTTTGGCAATTGAATTTCACCCTAGAACAAAATATATGTTTTTGCGGACACTATGAAACTTGGCCTGCAACAGCTGGGACACCAGATTCAGGGTATTGCTATTTTGGCAATTGAATTTCACCCCAGAACAAAATACAAATGTTGCATGGTTAGCACTCCTTTTTTCTGAGATTTCTGAGTTTGGTTGTCTAATCTAACCAAACACCTTCAATTATTTTCAATGGCTTTTTTCTCAAGATAATGAAATGAGTTAAGAAATTTGAGTTAACAGCGGGAGTGCTAACCCTGCTACATCTGTATATGTTTTTGCTGACACTATAAAACTTGGCCTGCAACAGCTGGGACACGAGATTCAGGGCATAGCTATTTTGGAAATTGAATTTCACCCCACAACAAAATATATGTTTTTGCGGACACTATGAAACTTGGCCTACAACAGCTGGGACACCAGATTCAGGGTATTGCTATTTTGGCATAGAATTTCACCGCACTACAAAATATATGTTTTTGCGGACACTATGAATCTTGGCCAGCCACAGCTGAAACTACTGATTTATGGTATTGCTATTTTGGCAATTGAATTTCACCCCAGAACAAAATATATGTTTTTGCGGACACTATGAAACTTGGCCTGCAACAGCTGGGACACGAGATTCAGGGCATTGCTATTTTGGCAATTGAATTTCACCCCACAACAAAATATATGTTTTTGCGGACACTATGAATCTTGGCCAGCCACAGCTGAAACTACTGATTTATGGTATTGCTATTTTGGCAATTGAATTTCACCCCAGAACAAAATATATGTTTTTGCGGACACTATGAAACTTGGCCTGCAACAACTGGGACACCAGTTTCAGGGTATTGCTATTTTGGCAATTGAATTTCACCCCACAACAAAATATATGTTTTTGGGGACACTATGAATCTTGACCAGCCACAGCTGAAACCACTGATTTGTGGTATTGCTATTTTGGCAATTGAATTTCACCCCAGAACAAAATATATGTTTTTGAGGACACTATGAAACTTGACCTGCAACATCTGGGACACCAGATTCAGGGTATTGCTATTTTGGCAATTGAATTTCACCCCACAACAAAATATATGTTTTTGAGGACACTATGAATCTTGGCCAGCCACAGCAGAAACCACTGATTTATGGTATTGCTATTTTGGCAATTGAATTTCACCCCAGAACAAAATTTATGTTTTTGCGGACACTATGAAACTTGGCCCGCAACAGCTGTGAAACCAGATTCACGGTATTGTTATTTTGGCAATTGAATTTCACCCCACAACAAAATATATGTTTTTGCAGACACTATGAATCTTGGCAAGCCACAGCTGAAACCACTGATTTATGGTATTGCTATTTTGTCAATTGAATTTCACTCCAGAACAAAATATATGTTTTTGCGGACATTATGAAACTTGGCCTGCAACAGCTGGGACACCAGATTCAGGGTATTCCTATTTTGGCAATTGAATTTCACCCCACAAAAAAATATATGTTTTTGCGAACACTATGAAACTTGGCCTGCAACAGCTGTGACACCAGATTCAGGGTATTGCTATTTTGGCAATTGAATTTCACCCCACAACAAAATATATGTTTTTGCGGACACTATGAATCTTGGCCAGCCACAGCTGAAACCACTGATTTATGGCATTGCTATTTTGACAATTGAATTTCACCCCAGAACAAAATATATGTTTTTGCGGACACTATGAAACTTGGCCTACAACAGCTGGGACACCAGATTCAGGGTATTGCTATTTTGGCAATAGAATTTCACCGCACAACAAAATATATGTTTTTGCGGACACTATGAATCTTGGCCAGCCACAGCTGAAACTACTGATTTATGGTATTGCTATTTTGGCAATTGAATTTCACCCCAGAACAAAATATATGTTTTTGCGGACACTATGAAACTTGGCCTGCAACAGCTGGGACACCAGATTCAGGGTATTGCTATTTTGGCAATTGAATTTCACCCCACAACAAAATATATGTTTTTGCGGACACTATGAATCTTGGCCAGCCACAGCTGAAACTACTAGATTTATGGTATTGCTATTTTGGCAATTGAATTTCACCCCAGAACAAAATATATGTTTTTGCGGACACTATGAATCTTGGCCAGCCACAGCTGAAACCACTGATTTATGGTATTGCTATTTTGGCAATTGAATTTCACCCCAGAACAAAATATATGTTTTTGCGGACACTATGAAACTTGGCCTGCAACAGCTGGAAACCACTGATTCATGGTATTGCTATTTTGGCAATTGAATTTCACCCCAGAACAAAATATATGTTTTTGCGGACACTATGAAACTTGGCCTGCAACAGCTGTGACACCATGATTTAGGGTATTGCTATTTTGGCAATTGAATTTCACCCCACAACAAAATATATGTTTTTGCGGACACTATGAATCTTGGCCAGCCACAGCTGAAACCACTGATTTATGGCATTGCTATTTTGACAATTGAATTTCACCCCAGAACAAAATATATGTTTTTGCGGACACTATGAAACTTGGCCTGCAACAGCTGGGACACCAGATTCAGGGTATTGCTATTTTGGCAATTGAATTTCACCCCACAACAAAATATATGTTTTTGCGGACACTATGAAACTTGGCCTGCAACAGCTGTGACACCAGATTCAGGGTATTGCTATTTTGGCAATTGAATTTCACCCCACAACAAAATATATGTTTTTGCGGACACTATGAATCTTGGCCAGCCACAGCTGAAACCACTGATTTATGGCATTGCTATTTTGACAATTGAATTTCACCCCAGAACAAAATATATGTTTTTGCGGACACTATGAAACTTGGCCTGCAACAGCTGGGACACCAGATTCAGGGTATTGCTATTTTGGCAATTGAATTTCACCCCACAACAAAATATATGTTTTTGAGGACACTATGAATCTTGGCCAGCCACAGCTGAAACCACTGATTTATGGTATTGCTATTTTGGCAATTGAATTTCACCCCAGAACAAAATATATGTTTTTGCGGACACTATGAAACTTGGCCTGCAACAGCTGGGAAACCAGATTCAGGGTATTGCTATTTTGGCAATTGAATTTCACCCCACAACAAAATATATGTTTTTGCGGACACTATGAAACTTGGCCTGCAACAGCTGTGACACCAGATTAAGGGTATTGCTATTTTGGCAATTGAATTTCACCCCACAACAAAATATATATTTTTGCGGACACTATGAATCTTGGCCAGCCACAGCTGAAACCACTGATTTATGGCATTGCAATTTTGACAATTGAATTTCACCCCAGAACAAAATATATGTTTTTGCGGACACTATGAAACTTGGCCTGCAACAGCTGTGACACCAGATTCAGGGTATTGCTATTTTGGCAATTGAATTTCACCCCACAACAAAATATATGTTTTTGAGGACACTATGAATCTTGGCCAGCCACAGCTGAAACCACTGATTTATGGTATTGCTATTTTGGCAATTGAATTTCACCCCAGAACAAAATATATGTTTTTGCGGACACTATGAAACTTGGCCTGCAACAGCTGGGACACCAGATTCAGGGTATTGCTATTTTGGCAATTGAATTTCACCCCACAACAAAATATATGTTTTTGCAGACACTATGAATCTTGGCAAGCCACAGCTGAAACCACTGATTTATGGTATTGCTATTTTGTCAATTGAATTTCACCCCAGAACAAAATATATGTTTTTGTGGACACTATGAAACTTGGCCTGCAACAACTGGGACACCAGATTCAGGGTATTGCTATTTTGGCAATTGAATTTCACCCCACAACAAAATATATGTTTTGCGGACACTGTGATTCATGGCCAGCCACAGCTTAAACCACTGATTTATAGCATTTATTTTGGCATTTGAATTTCACCCCAGAACAAAATTTATATTTTTGTGGACACTATGAAACTTGGCCTGCAACAGCTGGGACACCATATTCAGGGTCAGGGTATTGCTATTTTGGCAATTGAATTTCACCCCACAACAAAATATATGTTTTTGCGGACACTATGAAACTTGCCCAGCCATAGCTGAAACCGCTGATTTATGGTATTGCAATTTAAGCAATTGAATTTAACCCCAGAACAAAATATATAATTTGCAGGACACTATGAAACTTGGCCAGCCACAGCTGAAACCAATGATTTATGGTATTGCTATTTTGGCAATTGAATTTCACTCCAGAACAAAATATATGTTTTTGCGGACACTATGAATCTTGGCCAGCCACAGCTGAAACCACTGATTTATGGTATTGTTATTTTGGCAATTGAATTTTACCCCAGAACAAAATATATGTTTTTGCGGACACTATGAAACTTGGCCTGCAACAGCTGGGACACCAGATTCAGGGTATTCCTATTTTGGCAATTGAATTTCACCCCACAACAAAATATATGTTTTTGCAGACACTATGAATCTTGGCAAGCCACAGCTGAAACCGCTGATTTATGCTATTGCAATTTTAGCAATTGAATTTCACCCCAGAACAAAATATATAATTTGCAGGACACTATGAAACTTGGCCAGCCACAGCTGAAACCACTGATTCATGTTATTGCTATTTTGGCAATTGAATTTCACCCGAGAACAAAATATATGTTTTTGCGGACACTATGAAACTTGGCCTGCAACAGCTGGGACACCAGATTAAGGGTATTGCTATTTTGGCAATTGAATTTCACCCCACAACAAAATATATGTTTTTGCGGACACTATGAAACTAGGCCATCCACAGCTGAAACCACTGATTTATGGTATTGCAATTTTAGCAATTGAATTTCACCCCAGAACAAAATATATAATTTGCAGGCCACTATGAAACTTGGCCAGCCACAGCTGAAACCACTGATTTATGGTATTGCTAGTTTGGCAATTGAATTTCACCCCAGAACAAAATATATGTTTTGGCAGACACTATTATACTTTGCCATCCACAGCTGTGACACCAGATTTATGGTATTGCTATTTTGGCAATTGAATTTCACTCCAGAACAAAATATATGTTTTTGCAGACACTATGAATCTTGGCCAGCCTCAGCTGAAACCACTGATTTATGGTATTGCTATTTTGGCAATTGAATTTCACCCCAGAACAAAATATATGTTTTTGCGGACACTATGAAACTTGGCCTGCAACAGCTGGGACACCAGATTCAGGGTATTGCTATTTTGGCAATTGAATTTCACCCCACAACAAAATATATGTTTTTGCGGACACTATGAATCTTGGCCAGCCACAGCTGAAACCACTGATTTATGGCATTGCTATTTTGACAATTGAATTTCACCCCAGAACAAAATATATATTTTTGCGGACACTATGAAACTTGGCCTGCAACAGCTGGGACACCAGATTCAGGGTATTGCTATTTTGGCAATTGAATTTCACCCCACAACAAAATATATGTTTTTGCGGACACTATGAATCTTGGCCAGCCACAGCTGAAACCACTGATTTATGGTATTGCTATTTTGGCAATTGAATTTCACCCCAGAACAAAATATATGTTTTTGTGGACACTATGAAACTTGGCCTGCAACAGCTGGGACACCAGATTCAGGGTATTGCTATTTTGGCAATTGAATTTCACCCCACAACAAAATATATGTTTTTGCGGACACTATGAATCTTGGCCAGCCACAGCTGAAACCACTGATTTATGGCATTGCTATTTTGGCAATTGAATTTCACCCCAGAACAAAATATATGTTTTTGTGGACACTATGAAACTTGGCCTGCAACAGCTGGGACACCAGATTCAGGTCAGGTATTGCTATTTTGGCAATTGAATTTCACCCCACAACAAAATATATGTTTTTGCGGACACTATGAATCTTGGCCAGCCACAGCTGAAACCACTGATTTATGGTATTGCTATTTTGGCAATTGAATTTCACCCCAGAACAAAATATATGTTTTTGCGGACACTATGAAACTTGGCCTGCAACAGCTGGGACACCAGATTCAGGGTATTGCTATTTTGGCAATTGAATTTCACCCCACAACAAAATATATGTTTTTGCAGACACTATGAATCTTGGCAAGCCACAGCTGAAACCGCTGATTTATGGTATTGCTATTTTGGCAATTGAATTTCACCCCAGAACAAAATATATATTTTGCAGGACACTATGAAACTTGGCCAGCCACAGCTGAAACCACTGATTCATGTTATTGCTATTTTGGCAATTGAATTTCACCCCAGAACAAAATATATGTTTTTGCGGACACTATGAAACTTGGCCTGCAACAGCTGGGACACCAGATTAAGGGTATTGCTATTTTGGCAATTGAATTTAACCCCATAACAAAATATATGTTTTTGCGGACACTATGAAACTAGGCCATCCACAGCTGAAACCACTGATTTATGGTATTGCAATTTTAGCAATTGAATTTCACCCCAGAACAAAATATATAATTTGCAGGCCACTATGAAACTTGGCCAGCCACAGCTGAAACCACTGATTTATGGTATTGCTAGTTTGGCAATTGAATTTCACCCCAGAACAAAATATATGTTTTGGCAGACACTATTATACTTTGCCATCCACAGCTGTGACACCAGATTCAGGGTATTGCTATTTTGGCAATTGAATTTCATCCCATAACAAAATATATGTTTTTGGGGACACTATAAATCTTGGCCAGCCACAGCTGAAACCAGTGATTTATGGTATTTCTATTTTGGCAATTGAATTTCACCCCAGAACTAAATTTATGTTTTTGCGGACACTATGAAACTTGGCCAGCCACAGCTGAAACTAATGATTTATGGTATTGCTATTTTGGCAATTGAATTTAACTCCAGAACAAAATATATGTTTTTGCGGACACTATGATTCTTGGCCTGCCACAGCTGAAACCACTGATTCATAGTATTGCTATTTTGGCAATGGAATTTCACCCCAGAACAAAATATATGTTTTTGCGGACACTATGAAACTTGGCCTACAACAGCTGTGACACCAGATTAAGGGTATTGCTATTTTGGCAATTGAATTTCACCCCACAACAAAATATATATTTTTGCGGACACTATGAATCTTGGCCAGCCACAGCTGAAACCACTGATTTATGGCATTGCAATTTTGACAATTGAATTTTACCCCAGAACAAAATATATGTTTTTGCGGACACTATGAAACTTGGCCTGCAACAGCTGGGACACCAGATTCAGGGTATTGCTATTTTGGCAATTGAATTTCACCCCACAACAAAATATATGTTTTTGAGGACACTATGAATCTTGGCCAGCCACAGCTGAAACCACTGATTTATGGTATTGCTATTTTGGCAATTTAATTTCACCCCAGAACAAAATTTATGTTTTTGCGGACACTATGAAACTTGGCCTGCAATAGCTGGGAAACCAGATTCAGGGTATTGCTATTTTGGCAATTGAATTTCACCCCACAACAAAATACCGTATTTTTCGCCATATAAGACGCACCGGCTGATAAGACGCACCTAGGTTTTTAGGGAGGAAAATAAGAAAAAAAATGTTTTTGGTGGGTCTGGAAGTAATGCTGGTTTGTGGATGGCACTGTTAATGGGGGGATCTGTGGATGTCACTGTTAATGGGGTGATCTGTGGATGGCACTCTTAATGGAGGGATCTGTGGATGGCATTGTTAATGGGGGGATCTTTAGATGTTAATGGGGGCCCCTGTGGATGGCACTGTTAATGGGGGCCCCTGTGGATGGCACTGTTAATGGGGGCCCATCTGTGGATGGCACTGTCAAAGGGGGCCCATCTGTGGATGGCACTGTTAATGGGGCCCATCTGTGGATGGCACTGTTAATGGGGGGGATCTGTGGATAGCACTGTTACAAATGTGTCATCCACAGACCCCCCCATCCCATAACAGTGCCATCCACAGACACCCCCCCTGCAGCTCCAATGCTGTACCATAAAAATATAAAATATCTCCAAGTACAAATAAACTTATTAAAGATCACCCTTATTAATGTACTGTAACACAGACCCCAATACCTCCTTTAGAATACGGTCAGGCCGGCCGTCCGGACGGAAGCGTGACTCTCCGATGGCACATGCCTGCGCCTGCTTCATTCATAAAGCAGGCGCAGGCATTTGACGTCAGAGAGTCACGCTTCCTCCCGCCCGCCCGGCCTGCCCGGATTGTAAAGGAGGTATTGGGGTCTGTGTTACAGTACATTAATAAGGGTGATCTTTAATAAGTTTATTTGCACTTGGAGATATTTTATAATTTTATAGTACAACACTGTGAGCGGCGGGGCCGGACCGTCCCCGCTGCAATTGCCGGCCCCCAGCTCCTCCTCCCAGTCCCTCCCCGCTCGCGCGTACATCGCAACCTGCGATATAAAAAAAAAAAAAAAGTCAGCATTCGCCGCATAAGACGCAGGGACATTTTCCCCCCATTTTGGGTGGGAAAAAAGTGCGTCTTATACGGCGAAAAATACGGTATATGTTTTTGGGGACACTATAAATCTTGGCCAGCCACAGCTGAAACCAGTGATTTATGGTATTTCTATTTTGGCAATTGAATTTCACCCCAGAACTAAATTTATGTTTTTGCTGACACTATAAAACTTGGCCTGCAACAGCTGGGACACGAGATTCAGGGCATTGCTATTTTGGAAATTGAATTTCACCCCACAACAAAATATATGTTTTTGCGGACACTATGAATCTTGGCCAGCCACAGTTGAAACTACTGATTTATGGTATTGCTATTTTGGCAATTGAATTTCACCCCAGAACAAAATATATGTTTTTGCGGACACTATGAAACTTGGCCTGCAACAGCTGGGACACCAGATTCAGGGTATTGCTATTTTGGCAATTGAATTTCACCCCACAACAAAATATATGTTTTTGGGGACACTATAAATCTTGGCCAGCCACAGCTGAAACCAGTGATTTATGGTATTTCTATTTTGGCAATTGAATTTCACCCCAGAACTAAATTTATGTTTTTGCGGACACTATGAAACTTGGCCAGCCACAGCTGAAACTAATGATTTATGGTATTGCTATTTTGGCAATTGAATTTCACTCCAGAACAAAATATATGTTTTTGAGGACACTATGATTCTTGGCCAGCCACAGCTGAAACCACTGATTCATAGTATTGCTATTTTGGCAATGGAATTTCACCCCAGAACAAAATATATGTTTTTGCGGACACTATGAAACTTGGCCTGTAACAGCTGTGACACCAGATTAAGAGTATTGCTATTTTGGCAATTGAATTTCACCCCACAACAAAATATATATTTTTGCGGACACTATGAATCTTGGCCTGCCACAGCTGAAACCACTGATTTATGGCATTGCAATTTTGACAATTGAATTTCACCCCAGAACAAAATATATGTTTTTGCGGACACTATGAAACTTGGCCTGCAACAGCTGGGACACCAGATTCAGGGTATTGCTATTTTGGCAATTGAATTTAACCACACAACAAAATATATGTTTTTGCGGACACTATGAAACTTGGCCTGCAACAGCTGTGACACCAGATTCAGGGTATTGCTATTTTGGCAATTGAATTTAACCCCACAACAAAATATATATTTTTGCGGACACTATGAATCTTGGCCAGCCACAGCTGAAACCCCTGATTTATGGCATTGCAATTTTGACAATTGAATTTCACCCCAGAACAAAATATATGTTTTTGCGGACACTATGAAACTTGGCCTGCAACAGCTGTGACACCAGATTCAGGGTATTGCTATTTTGGCAATTGAATTTCACCCCACAACAAAATATATGTTTTTGAGGACACTATGAATCTTGGCCAGCCACAGCTGAAACCACTGATTTATGGTATTGCTATTTTGGCAATTGAATTTCACCCCAGAACAAAATTTATGTTTTTGCGGACACTATGAAACTTGGCCTGCAATAGCTGGGAAACCAGATTCAGGGTATTGCTATTTTGGCAATTGAATTTCACCCCACAACAAAATATATGTTTTTGCGGACACTATGAATCTTGGCCAGCCACAGTTGAAACTACTGATTTATGGTATTGCTATTTTGGCAATTGAATTTCACCCCAGAACAAAATATATGTTTTTGCGGACACTATGAAACTTGGCCTGCAACAGCTGGGACACCAGATTCAGGGTATTGCTATTTTGGCAATTGAATTTCATCCCATAACAAAATATATGTTTTTGGGGACACTATAAATCTTGGACAGCCACAGCTGAAACCAGTGATTTATGGTATTTCTATTTTGGCAATTGAATTTCACCCCAGAACTAAATTTATGTTTTTGCGGACACTATGAAACTTGGCCAGCCACAGCTGAAACTAATGATTTATGGTATTGCTATTTTGGCAATTGAATTTCACTCCAGAACAAAATATATGTTTTTGCGGACACTATGATTCTTGGCCAGCCACAGCTGAAACCACTGATTCATAGTATTGCTATTTTGGCAATGGAATTTCACCCCACAACAAAATATATGTTTTTGCGGACACTATGAAACTTGGCCTGCAACAGCTATGACACCAGATTAAGGGTATTGCTATTTTGGCAATTGAATTTCACCCCACAACAAAATATATATTTTTGCGGACACTATGAATCTTGGCCAGCCACAGCTGAAACCACTGATTTATGGTATTGCAATTTTGACAATTGAATTTCACCCCAGAACAAAATATATGTTTTTGCGGACACTATGAAACTTGGCCTGCAACAGCTGGGACACCAGATTCAGGGTATTGCTATTTTGGCAATTGAATTTCACCCCACAACAAAATATATATTTTTGCGGACACTATGAATCTTGGCCAGCCACAGCTGAAACCACTGATTTATGGCATTGCAATTTTGACAATTGAATTTCACCCCAGAACAAAATATATGTTTTTGCGGACACTATGAAACTTGGCCTGCAACAGCTGGGACACCAGATTCAGGGTATTGCTATTTTGGCAATTGAATTTAACCACACAACAAAATATATGTTTTTGCGGACACTATGAAACTTGGCCTGCAACAGCTGTGACACCAGATTCAGGGTATTGCTATTTTGGCAATTGAATTTAACCCCACAACAAAATATATATTTTTGCGGACACTATGAATCTTGGCCAGCCACAGCTGAAACCCCTGATTTATGGCATTGCAATTTTGACAATTGAATTTCACCCCAGAACAAAATATATGTTTTTGCGGACACTATGAAACTTGGCCTGCAACAGCTGTGACACCAGATTCAGGGTATTGCTATTTTGGCAATTGAATTTCACCCCACAACAAAATATATGTTTTTGAGGACACTATGAATCTTGGCCAGCCACAGCTGAAACCACTGATTTATGGTATTGCTATTTTGGCAATTGAATTTCACCCCAGAACAAAATTTATGTTTTTGCGGACACTATGAAACTTGGCCTGCAATAGCTGGGAAACCAGATTCAGGGTATTGCTATTTTGGCAATTGAATTTCACCCCACAACAAAATATATGTTTTTGCGGACACTATGAATCTTGGCCAGCCACAGTTGAAACTACTGATTTATGGTATTGCTATTTTGGCAATTGAATTTCACCCCAGAACAAAATATATGTTTTTGCGGACACTATGAAACTTGGCCTGCAACAGCTGGGACACCAGATTCAGGGTATTGCTATTTTGGCAATTGAATTTCATCCCATAACAAAATATATGTTTTTGGGGACACTATAAATCTTGGACAGCCACAGCTGAAACCAGTGATTTATGGTATTTCTATTTTGGCAATTGAATTTCACCCCAGAACTAAATTTATGTTTTTGCGGACACTATGAAACTTGGCCAGCCACAGCTGAAACTAATGATTTATGGTATTGCTATTTTGGCAATTGAATTTCACTCCAGAACAAAATATATGTTTTTGCGGACACTATGATTCTTGGCCAGCCACAGCTGAAACCACTGATTCATAGTATTGCTATTTTGGCAATGGAATTTCACCCCAGAACAAAATATATGTTTTTGCGGACACTATGAAACTTGGCCTGCAACAGCTGTGACACCAGATTAAGGGTATTGCTATTTTGGCAATTGAATTTCACCCCACAACAAAATATATATTTTTGCGGACACTATGAATCTTGGCCAGCCACAGCTGAAACCACTGATTTATGGCATTGCAATTTTGACAATTGAATTTCACCCCAGAACAAAATATATGTTTTTGCGGACACTATGAAACTTGGCCTGCAACAGCTGGGACACCAGATTCAGGGTATTGCTATTTTGGCAATTGAATTTCACCACACAACAAAATATATGTTTTTGCGGACACTATGAAACTTGGCCTGCAACAGCTGTGACACCAGATTCAGGGTATTGCTATTTTGGCAATTGAATTTCACCCCACAACAAAATATATATTTTTGCGGACACTATGAATCTTGGCCAGCCACAGCTGAAACCACTGATTTATGGCATTGCAATTTTGACAATTGAATTTCACCCCAGAACAAAATATATGTTTTTGCGGACACTATGAAACTTGGCCTGCAACAGCTGTGACACCAGATTCAGGGTATTGCTATTTTGGCAATTGAATTTCACCCCACAACAAAATATATGTTTTTGAGGACACTATGAATCTTGGCCAGCCACAGCTGAAACCACTGATTTATGGTATTGCTATTTTGGCAATTGAATTTCACCCCAGAACAAAATTTATGTTTTTGCGGACACTATGAAACTTGGCCTGCAATAGCTGGGAAACCAGATTCAGGGTATTGCTATTTTGGCAATTGAATTTCACCCCACAACAAAATACCGTATTTTTCGCCATATAAGACGCACCAGCTGATAAGACGCACCTAGGTTTTTAGGGAGGAAAATAAGAAAAAAAATATTTTTGGTGGGTCTGGAAGTAATGGTGGTTTGTGGATGGCATTGTTAATGGGGGGATCTGTGGATGTCACTGTTAATGGGGTGATCTGTGGATGGCACTGTTAATGGAGAGATCTGTGGATGGCATTGTTAATGGGGGGATCTTTAGATGTTAATGGGGGCCCCTGTGGATGGCACTGTTAATGGGGGCCCATCTGTGGATGGCACTGTTAATGGGGGCCCATCTGTGGATGGCACTGTTAATGGGGCCCATCTGTGGATGGCACTGTTAATGGGGGGGGATCTGTGGATGGCACTGTTACAAATGTGTCATCCACAGACCCCCCCATCCCATAACAGTGCCATCCACAGACACCCCCCCCTGCAGCTCCAATGCTGTACCATAAAAATATAAAATATCTCCAAGTACAAATAAACTTATTAAAGATCACCCTTATTAATGTACTGTAACACAGACCCCAATACCTCCTTTAGAATACGGGCAGGCCGGCCGGGCGGAAGCGTGACTCTCCGATGGCACATGCCTGCGCCTGCTTCATTCATAAAGCAGGCGCAGGCATTTGACGTCAGAGAGTCACGCTTCCTCCCGCCCGCCCGGCCTGCCCGTATTGTAAAGGAGGCATTGGGGTCTGTGTTACAGTACATTAATAAGGGTGATCTTTAATAAGTTTATTTGCACTTGGAGATATTTTATAATTTTATAGTACAACACTGTGAGCGGCGGGGCCGGACCGTCCCCGCTGCAATTGCCGGCCCCCAGCTCCTCCTCCCAGTCCCTCCCCGCTCGCGCGTACATCGCAACCTGCGATGTAAAAAAAAAAAAAGTCAGCATTCGCCGCATAAGACGCAGGGACATTTTCCCCCCATTTTGGGGGGAAAAAAAGTGAGTCTTATATGGCGAAAAATACGGTATATGTTTTTGGGGACACTATAAATCTTGGCCAGCCACAGCTGAAACCAGTGATTTATGGTATTTCTATTTTGGCAATTGAATTTCACCCCAGAACTAAATTTATGTTTTTGCTGACACTATAAAACTTGGCCTGCAACAGCTGGGACACGAGATTCAGGGCATTGCTATTTTGGAAATTGAATTTCACCCCACAACAAAATATATGTTTTTGCGGACACTATGAATCTTGGCCAGCCACAGTTGAAACTACTGATTTATGGTATTGCTATTTTGGCAATTGAATTTCACCCAAGAACAAAATATATGTTTTTGCGGACACTATGAAACTTGGCCTGCAACAGCTGGGACACCAGATTCAGGGTATTGCTATTTTGGCAATTGAATTTCACCCCACAACAAAATATATGTTTTTGGGGACACTATAAATCTTGGCCAGCCACAGCTGAAACCAGTGATTTATGGTATTTCTATTTTGGCAATTGAATTTCACCCCAGAACTAAATTTATGTTTTTGCGGACACTATGAAACTTGGCCAGCCACAGCTGAAACTAATGATTTATGGTATTGCTATTTTGGCAATTGAATTTCACTCCAGAACAAAATATATGTTTTTGAGGAAACTATGATTCTTGGCCAGCCACAGCTGAAACCACTGATTCATAGTATTGCTATTTTGGCAATGGAATTTCACCCCAGAACAAAATATATGTTTTTGCGGACACTATGAAACTTGGCCTGCAACAGCTGTGACACCAGATTAAGAGTATTGCTATTTTGGCAATTGAATTTCACCCCACAACAAAATATATATTTTTGCGGACACTATGAATCTTGGCCAGCCACAGCTGAAACCACTGATTTATGGCATTGCAATTTTGACAATTGAATTTCACCCCAGAACAAAATATATGTTTTTGCGGACACTATGAAACTTGGCCTGCAACAGCTGGGACACCAGATTCAGGGTATTGCTATTTTGGCAATTGAATTTCACCACACAACAAAATATATGTTTTTGCGGACACTTTAAAACTTGGCATACAACATCTGGGACACGAGATTCAGGGCATTGCTATTTTGGAAATTGAATTTCACCACACAACAAAATATATGTTTTTGCGGACACTATGAATCTTGGCCAGCCACAGTTTAAACTACTGATTTATGGTATTGCTATTTTGGCAATTGAATTTCACCCCAGAACAAAATATATGTTTTTGCGGACACTATGAAACTTGGCCTGCAACAACTGGGACACCAGATTCAGGGTATTGCTATTTTGGCAATTGAATTTCACCCCACAACAAAATATATGTTTTTGGGGACACTATGAATCTTGGCCAGCCACAGCTGAAACCAGTGATTTATGGTATTTCTATTTTGGCAATTGAATTTCACCCCAGAACTAAATTTATGTTTTTGCGGACACTATGAAACTTGGCCAGCCACAGCTGAAACTAATGATTTATGGTATTGCTATTTTGGCAATTGAATTTCACCCCAGAACAAAATATATGTTTTCGAGGAAACTATGATTCTTGGACAGCCACAGCTGAAACCACTGATTCATAGTATTGCTATTTTGGCAATGGAATTTCACCCCAGAACAAAATATATGTTTTTGCGGACACGATGAAACTTGGCCTGCAACAGCTGTGACACCAGATTAAGAGTATTGCTATTTTGGCAATTGAATTACACCCCACAACAAAATATATATTTTTGCGGACACTATGAATCTTGGCCAGCCACAGCTGAAACCACTGATTTATGGCATTGCAATTTTGACAATTGAATTTCACCCCAGAACAAAATATATGTTTTTGCGGACACTATGAAACTTGGCCTGCAACAGCTGGGACACCAGATTCAGGGTATTGCTATTTTGGTAATTTAATTTCACCACACAACAAAATATATGTTTTTGCGGACACTATGAAACTTGGCCTGCAACAGCTGTGACACCAGATTAAGGGTATTGCTATTTTGGCAATTGAATTTCACCCCACAACAAAATATATATTTTTGCGGACACTATGAATCTTGGCCAGCCACAGCTGAAACCACTGATTTATGGCATTGCAATTTTGACAATTGAATTTCACCCCAGAACAAAATATATGTTTTTGCGGACACTATGAAACTTGGCCTGCAACAGCTGTGACACCAGATTCAGGGTATTGCTATTTTGGCAATTGAATTTCACCCCACAACAAAATATATGTTTTTGAGGACACTATGAATCTTGGCCAGCCACAGCTGAAACCACTGATTTATGGTATTGCTATTTTGGCAATTGAATTTCACCCCAGAACAAAATTTATGTTTTTGCGGACACTATGAAACTTGGCCTGCAATAGCTAGGAAACCAGATTCAGGGTATTGCTATTTTGGCAATTGAATTTCACCCCACAGCAAAATATATGTTTTTGCGGACACTATGAAACTTGGCCTGCAACAGCTGTGACACCAGATTAAGGGTATTGCTATTTTGGCAATTGAATTTCACCCCACAACAAAATATATATTTTTGCGGACACTATGAATCTTGGCCAGCCACAGCTGAAACCACTGATTTATGGCATTGCAATTTTGACAATTGAATTTCACCCCAGAACAAAATATATGTTTTTGCGGACACTATGAAACTTGGCCTGCAACAGCTGGGACACCAGATTCAGGGTATTGCTATTTTGGCAATTGAATTTCACCCCACAACAAAATATATGTTTTTGAGGACACTATGAATCTTGGCCAGCCACAGCTGAAACCACTGATTTATGGTATTGCTATTTTGGCAATTGAATTTCACCCCAGAACAAAATTTATGTTTTTGCGGACACTATGAAACTTGGCCTGCAACAGCTGGGAAACCAGATTCAGGGTATTGCTATTTTGGCAATTGAATTTCACCCCACAACAAAATATATGTTTTTGCAGACACTATGAATCTTGGCCAGCCACAGCTGAAACCACTGATTTATGGTATTGCTATTTTGGCAATTGAATTTCACCCCAGAACAAAATATATGTTTTTGCGGACACTATGAAACTTGGCCTGCAACAGCTGGGACACCAGATTCAGGGTATTGCTATTTTGGCAATTGAATTTCACCCCAGAACAAAATATATGTTTTTGTGGACACTATGAAACTTGGCCTGCAACAGCTGGGACACCAGATTCAGGGTATTGCTATTTTGGCAATTGAATTTCACCCCACAACAAAATATATGTTTTGCGGACACTATGATTCATGGCCAGCCACAGCTGAAACCACTGATTTATAGCATTGCTATTTTGGCAATTGAATTTCACCCCAGAACAAAATTTATATTTTTGTGGACACTATGAAACTTGGCCTGCAACAGCTGGGACACCATGATTCAGGTCAGGTATTGCTATTTTGGCAATTGAATTTCACCCCACAACAAAATATATGTTTTTGCGGACACTATGAAACTTGCCCAGCCATAGCTGAAACCGCTGATTTATGGTATTGCAATTTAAGCAATTGAATTTAACCCCAGAACAAAATATATATATTTGCAGGACACTATGAAACTTGGCCAGCCACAGCTGAAACCAATGATTTATGGTATTGCTATTTTGGCAATTGAATTTCACTCCAGAACAAAATATATGTTTTTGCGGACACTATGAATCTTGGCCAGCCACAGCTGAAACCACTGATTTATGGTATTGTTATTTTGGCAATTGAATTTTACCCCAGAACAAAATATATGTTTTTGCGGACACTATGAAACTTGGCCTGCAACAGCTGGGACACCAGATTCAGGGTATTCCTATTTTGGCAATTGAATTTCACCCCACAACAAAATATATGTTTTTGCAGACACTATGAATCTTGGCAAGCCACAGCTGAAACCGCTGATTTATGCTATTGCAATTTTAGCAATTGAATTTCACCCCAGAACAAAATATATAATTTGCAGGACACTATGAAACTTGGCCAGCCACAGCTGAAACCACTGATTCATGTTATTGCTATTTTGGCAATTGAATTTCACCCGAGAACAAAATATATGTTTTTGCGGACACTATGAAACTTGGCCTGCAACAGCTGGGACACCAGATTAAGGGTATTGCTATTTTGGCAATTGAATTTCACCCCACAACAAAATATATGTTTTTGCGGACACTATGAAACTAGGCCATCCACAGCTGAAACCACTGATTTATGGTATTGCAATTTTAGCAATTGAATTTCACCCCAGAACAAAATATATAATTTGCAGGCCACTATGAAACTTGGCCAGCCACAGCTGAAACCACTGATTTATGGTATTGCTAGTTTGGCAATTGAATTTCACCCCAGAACAAAATATATGTTTTGGCAGACACTATTATACTTTGCCATCCACAGCTGTGACACCAGATTTATGGTATTGCTATTTTGGCAATTGAATTTCACTCCAGAACAAAATATATGTTTTTGCGGACACTATGAATCTTGGCCAGCCACAGCTGAAACCACTGATTTATGGTATTGCTATTTTGGCAATTGAATTTCACCCCAGAACAAAATATATGTTTTTGCGGACACTATGAAACTTGGCCTGCAACAGCTGGGACACCAGATTCAGGGTATTGCTATTTTGGCAATTGAATTTCACCCCACAACAAAATATATGTTTTTGCGGACACTATGAATCTTGGCCAGCCACAGCTGAAACCACTGATTTATGGCATTGCTATTTTGACAATTGAATTTCACCCCAGAACAAAATATATGTTTTTGCGGACACTATGAAACTTGGCCTGCAACAGCTGGGACACCAGATTCAGGGTATTGCTATTTTGGCAATTGAATTTCACCCCACAACAAAATATATGTTTTTGCGGACACTATGAATCTTGGCCAGCCACAGCTGAAACCACTGATTTATGGTATTGCTATTTTGGCAATTGAATTTCACCCCAGAACAAAATATATGTTTTTGCGGACACTATGAAACTTGGCCTGCAACAGCTGGGACACCAGATTCAGGGTATTGCTATTTTGGCAATTGAATTTCACCCCACAACAAAATATATGTTTTTGCGGACACTATGAAACTTGGCCTGCAACAGCTGTGACACCAGATTAAGGGTATTGCTATTTTGGCAATTGAATTTCACCCCACAACAAAATATATATTTTTGCGGACACTATGAATCTTGGCCAGCCACAGCTGAAACCACTGATTTATGGCATTGCAATTTTGACAATTGAATTTCACCCCAGAACAAAATATATGTTTTTGCGGACACTATGAAACTTGGCCTGCAACAGCTGTGACACCAGATTCAGGGTATTGCTATTTTGGCAATTGAATTTCACCCCATAACAAAATATATGGTTTTGAGGACACTATGAATCTTGGCCAGCCACAGCTGAAACCACTGATTTATGGTATTGCTATTTTGGCAATTGAATTTCACCCCAGAACAAAATTTATGTTTTTGCGGACACTATGAAACTTGGCCTGCAATAGCTGGGAAACCAGATTCAGGGTATTGCTATTTTGGCAATTGAATTTCACCCCACAACAAAATATATGTTTTTGCAGACACTATGAATCTTGGCAAGCCACAGCTGAAACCACTGATTTATGGTATTGCTATTTTGTCAATTGAATTTCACCCCAGAACAAAATATATGTTTTTGTGGACACTATGAAACTTGGCCTGCAACAACTGGGACACCAGATTCAGGGTATTGCTATTTTGGCAATTGAATTTCACCCCACAACAAAATATATGTTTTGCGGACACTGTGATTCATGGCCAGCCACAGCTTAAACCAGTGATTTATAGCATTTATTTTGGCATTTGAATTTCACCCCAGAACAAAATTTATATTTTTGTGGACACTATGAAACTTGGCCTGCAACAGCTGGGACACCATATTCAGGGTCAGGGTATTGCTATTTTGGCAATTGAATTTCACCCCACAACAAAATATATGTTTTTGCGGACACTATGAAACTTGCCCAGCCATAGCTGAAACCGCTGATTTATGGTATTGCAATTTAAGCAATTGAATTTAACCCCAGAACAAAATATATAATTTGCAGGACACTATGAAACTTGGCCAGCCACAGCTGAAACCAATGATTTATGGTATTGCTATTTTGGCAATTGAATTTCACTCCAGAACAAAATATATGTTTTTGGGGACACTATGAATCTTGGCCAGCCACAGCTGAAACCACTGATTTATGGTATTGTTATTTTGGCAATTGAATTTTACCCCAGAACAAAATATATGTTTTTGCGGACACTATGAAACTTGGCCTGCAACAGCTGGGACACCAGATTCAGGGTATTCCTATTTTGGCAATTGAATTTCACCCCACAACAAAATATATGTTTTTGCAGACACTATGAATCTTGGCAAGCCACAGCTGAAACCGCTGATTTATGCTATTGCAATTTTAGCAATTGAATTTCACCCCAGAACAAAATATATAATTTGCAGGACACTATGAAACTTGGCCAGCCACAGCTGAAACCACTGATTCATGTTATTGCTATTTTGGCAATTGAATTTCACCCGAGAACAAAATATATGTTTTTGCGGACACTATGAAACTTGGCCTGCAACAGCTGGGACACCAGATTAAGGGTATTGCTATTTTGGCAATTGAATTTCACCCCACAACAAAATATATGTTTTTGCGGACACTATGAAACTAGGCCATCCACAGCTGAAACCACTGATTTATGGTATTGCAATTTTAGCAATTGAATTTCACCCCAGAACAAAATATATAATTTGCAGGCCACTATGAAACTTGGCCAGCCACAGCTGAAACCACTGATTTATGGTATTGCTAGTTTGGCAATTGAATTTCACCCCAGAACAAAATATATGTTTTGGCAGACACTATTATACTTTGCCATCCACAGCTGTGACACCAGATTTATGGTATTGCTATTTTGGCAATTGAATTTCACTCCAGTACAAAATATATGTTTTTGCAGACACTATGAATCTTGGCCGGCCTCAGCTGAAACCACTGATTTATGGTATTGCTATTTTGGCAATTGAATTTCACCCCAGAACAAAATATATGTTTTTGCGGACACTATGAAACTTGGCCTGCAACAGCTGGGACACCAGATTCAGGGTATTGCTATTTTGGCAATTGAATTTCACCCCACAACAAAATATATGTTTTTGCGGACACTATGAATCTTGGCCAGCCACAGCTGAAACCACTGATTTATGGCATTGCTATTTTGACAATTGAATTTCACCCCAGAACAAAATATATATTTTTGCGGACACTATGAAACTTGGCCTGCAACAGCTGGGACACCAGATTCAGGGTATTGCTATTTTGGCAATTGAATTTCACCCCACAACAAAATATATGTTTTTGCGGACACTATGAATCTTGGCCAGCCACAGCTGAAACCACTGATTTATGGTATTGCTATTTTGTCAATTGAATTTCACCCCAGAACAAAATATATGTTTTTGTGGACACTATGAAACTTGGCCTGCAACAACTGGGACACCAGATTCAGGGTATTGCTATTTTGGCAATTGAATTTCACCCCACAACAAAATATATGTTTTGCGGACACTGTGATTCATGGCCAGCCA
This sequence comes from Bufotes viridis, assembly GCA_033119425.1. Lineage (NCBI taxonomy): Eukaryota > Metazoa > Chordata > Amphibia > Anura > Bufonidae > Bufotes > Bufotes viridis. The sequence continues at coordinate 30,981 of JAKVIS010001113.1, forward strand.
CAGCTTAAACCACTGATTTATAGCATTTATTTTGGCATTTGAATTTCACCCCAGAACAAAATTTATATTTTTGTGGACACTATGAAACTTGGCCTGCAACAGCTGGGACACCATATTCAGGGTCAGGGTATTGCTATTTTGGCAATTGAATTTCACCCCACAACAAAATATATGTTTTTGCGGACACTATGAAACTTGCCCAGCCATAGCTGAAACCGCTGATTTATGGTATTGCAATTTAAGCAATTGAATTTAACCCCAGAACAAAATATATAATTTGCAGGACACTATGAAACTTGGCCAGCCACAGCTGAAACCAATGATTTATGGTATTGCTATTTTGGCAATTGAATTTCACTCCAGAACAAAATATATGTTTTTGCGGACACTATGAATCTTGGCCAGCCACAGCTGAAACCACTGATTTATGGTATTGTTATTTTGGCAATTGAATTTTACCCCAGAACAAAATATATGTTTTTGCGGACACTATGAAACTTGGCCTGCAACAGCTGGGACACCAGATTCAGGGTATTCCTATTTTGGCAATTGAATTTCACCCCACAACAAAATATATGTTTTTGCAGACACTATGAATCTTGGCAAGCCACTGCTGAAACCGCTGATTTATGCTATTGCAATTTTAGCAATTGAATTTCACCCCAGAACAAAATATATAATTTGCAGGACACTATGAAACTTGGCCAACCACAGCTGAAACCACTGATTCATGTTATTGCTATTTTGGCAATTGAATTTCACCCGAGAACAAAATATATGTTTTTGCGGACACTATGAAACTTGGCCTGCAACAGCTGGGACACCAGATTAAGGGTATTGCTATTTTGGCAATTGAATTTAACCCCATAACAAAATATATGTTTTTGCGGACACTATGAAACTAGGCCATCCACAGCTGAAACCACTGATTTATGGTATTGCAATTTTAGCAATTGAATTTCACCCCAGAACAAAATATATAATTTGCAGGCCACTATGAAACTTGGCCAGCCACAGCTGAAACCACTGATTTATGGTATTGCTAGTTTGGCAATTGAATTTCACCCCAGAACAAAATATATGTTTTGGCAGACACTATTATACTTTGCCATCCACAGCTGTGACACCAGATTTATGGTATTGCTATTTTGGCAATTGAATTTCACCCCAGAACAAAATATATGTTTTTGCGGACACTATGAATCTTGGCCAGCCACAGCTGAAGCCACTGATTTATGGTATTGCTATTTTTGGCAATTAAATTTCACTCCAGTACAAAATATATGTTTTTGCAGACACTATGAATCTTGGCCGGCCTCAGCTGAAACCACTGATTTATGGTATTGCTATTTTGGCAATTGTATTTCTCCCCAGAACAAAATATATGTTTTTGCGGACACTATGAAACTTGGCCTGCAACAGCTGGGACACCAGATTCAGGGTATTGCTATTTTGGCAATTGAATTTCACCCCACAACAAAATATATGTTTTTGCGGACACTATGAATCTTGGCCAGCCACAGCTGAAACCACTGATTTATGGCATTGCTATTTTGACAATTGAATTTCACCCCAGAACAAAATATATATTTTTGCGGACACTATGAAACTTGGCCTGCAACAGCTGGGACACGAGATTCAGGGCATTGCTATTTTGGCAATTGAATTTCACCCCACAACAAAATATATGTTTTTTGCGGACACTATGAAGCTTGGCCAGCCACAGCTGAAACTACTGATTTATGGTATTGCTATTTTGGCAATTGAATTTCACCCCAGAACAAAATATATGTTTTTGCGGACACTATGAAACTTGGCCTGCAACAGCTGGGACACCAGATTCAGGGTATTGCTATTTTGGCAATTGAATTTCACCCCACAACAAAATATATGTTTTTGGGGACACTATGAATCTTGACCAGCCACAGCTGAAACCACTGATTTGTGGTATTGCTATTTTGGCAATTGAATTTCACCCCAGAACAAAATATATGTTTTTGAGGACACTATGAAACTTGACCTGCAACATCTGGGACACCAGATTCAGGGTATTGCTATTTTGGCAATTGAATTTCACCCCACAACAAAATATATGTTTTTGAGGACACTATGAATCTTGGCCTGCCACAGCTGAAACCACTGATTTATGGCATTGCTATTTTGACAATTGAATTTCACCCCATAACAAAATATATGTTTTTGCGGACACTATGAATCTTGGCCAGCCACAGTTGAAACTACTGATTTATGGTATTGCTATTTTGGCAATTGAATTTCACCCCAGAACAAAATATATGTTTTTGCGGACACTATGAAACTTGGCCTGCAACAGCTGGGACACCAGATTCAGGGTATTGCTATTTTGGCAATTGAATTTCACCCCACAACAAAATATATGTTTTTGGGGACACTATAAATCTTGGCCAGCCACAGCTGAAACCAGTGATTTATGGTATTTCTATTTTGGCAATTGAATTTCACCCCAGAACTAAATTTATGTTTTTGCGGACACTATGAAACTTGGCCAGCCACAGCTGAAACTAATGATTTATGGTATTGCTATTTTGGCAATTGAATTTCACTCCAGAACAAAATATATGTTTTTGCGGACACTATGATTCTTGGCCAGCCACAGCTGAAACTACTGATTTATGGTATTGCTATTTTGGCAATTGAATTTCACCCCAGAACAAAATATATGTTTTTGCGGACACTATGAAACTTGGCCTGCAACAGCTGGGACACCAGATTCAGGGTATTGCTATTTTGGCAATTGAATTTCACCACACAACAAAATATATGTTTTTGCGGACACTATGAAACTTGGCCTGCAACAGCTGTGACACCAGATTAAGGGTATTGCTATTTTGGCAATTGAATTTCACCCCACAACAAAATATATATTTTTGCGGACACTATGAATCTTGGCCAGCCACAGCTGAAACCACTGATTTATGGCATTGCAATTTTGACAATTGAATTTCACCCCAGAACAAAATATATGTTTTTGCGGACACTATGAAACTTGGCCTGCAACAGCTGTGACACCAGATTCAGGGTATTGCTATTTTGGCAATTGAATTTCACCCCACAACAAAATATATGTTTTTGAGGACACTATGAATCTTGGCCAGCCACAGCTGAAACCACTGATTTATGGTATTGCTATTTTGGCAATTGAATTTCACCCCAGAACAAAATTTATGTTTTTGCGGACACTATGAAACTTGGCCTGCAATAGCTGGGAAACCAGATTCAGGGTATTGCTATTTTGGCAATTGAATTTCACCCCACAACAAAATATATGTTTTTGCAGACACTATGAATCTTGGCAAGCCACAGCTGAAACCACTGATTTATGGTATTGCTATTTTGTCAATTGAATTTCACCCCAGAACAAAATATATGTTTTTGTGGACACTATGAAACTTGGCCTGCAACAACTGGGACACCAGATTCAGGGTATTGCTATTTTGGCAATTGAATTTCACCCCACAACAAAATATATGTTTTGCGGACACTGTGATTCATGGCCAGCCACAGCTTAAACCAGTGATTTATAGCATTTATTTTGGCATTTGAATTTCACCCCAGAACAAAATTTATATTTTTGTGGACACTATGAAACTTGGCCTGCAACAGCTGGGACACCATATTCAGGGTCAGGGTATTGCTATTTTGGCAATTGAATTTCACCCCACAACAAAATATATGTTTTTGCGGACACTATGAAACTTGCCCAGCCATAGCTGAAACCGCTGATTTATGGTATTGCAATTTAAGCAATTGAATTTAACCCCAGAACAAAATATATAATTTGCAGGACACTATGAAACTTGGCCAGCCACAGCTGAAACCAATGATTTATGGTATTGCTATTTTGGCAATTGAATTTCACTCCAGAACAAAATATATGTTTTTGGGGACACTATGAATCTTGGCCAGCCACAGCTGAAACCACTGATTTATGGTATTGTTATTTTGGCAATTGAATTTTACCCCAGAACAAAATATATGTTTTTGCGGACACTATGAAACTTGGCCTGCAACAGCTGGGACACCAGATTCAGGGTATTCCTATTTTGGCAATTGAATTTCACCCCACAACAAAATATATGTTTTTGCAGACACTATGAATCTTGGCAAGCCACAGCTGAAACCGCTGATTTATGCTATTGCAATTTTAGCAATTGAATTTCACCCCAGAACAAAATATATAATTTGCAGGACACTATGAAACTTGGCCAGCCACAGCTGAAACCACTGATTCATGTTATTGCTATTTTGGCAATTGAATTTCACCCGAGAACAAAATATATGTTTTTGCGGACACTATGAAACTTGGCCTGCAACAGCTGGGACACCAGATTAAGGGTATTGCTATTTTGGCAATTGAATTTCACCCCACAACAAAATATATGTTTTTGCGGACACTATGAAACTAGGCCATCCACAGCTGAAACCACTGATTTATGGTATTGCAATTTTAGCAATTGAATTTCACCCCAGAACAAAATATATAATTTGCAGGCCACTATGAAACTTGGCCAGCCACAGCTGAAACCACTGATTTATGGTATTGCTATTTTGGCAATTGAATTTCACCCCAGAACAAAATATATGTTTTGCAGACACTATGAAACTTGGCCAGCCACAGCTGAAACCACTGATTTATGGTATTGCTATTTTGGCAATTGAATTTCACCCCAGAACAAAATATATGTTTTGGCAGACACTATGATACTTTGCCATCCACAGCTGTGACACCAGATTTATGGTATTGCTATTTTGGCAATTGAATTTCACCCCAGAACAAAATATATGTTTTTGCGGACACTATGAATCTTGGCCAGCCTCAGCTGAAACCACTGATTTATGGTATTGCTATTTTGGCAATTGAATTTCACCCCAGAACAAAATATATGTTTTTGCGGACACTATGAAACTTGGCCTGCAACAGCTGGGACACCAGATTCAGGGTATTGCTATTTTGGCAATTGAATTTCACCCCACAACAAAATATATGTTTTTGCGGACACTATGAATCTTGGCCAGCCACAGCTGAAACCACTGATTTATGGCATTGCTATTTTGACAATTGAATTTCACCCCAGAACAAAATATATATTTTTGCGGACACTATGAAACTTGGCCTGCAACAGCTGGGACACCAGATTCAGGGTATTGCTATTTTGGCAATTGAATTTCACCCCACAACAAAATATATGTTTTTGCGGACACTATGAATCTTGGCCAGCCACAGCTGAAACCACTGATTTATGGTATTGCTATTTTGGCAATTGAATTTCACCCCAGAACAAAATATATGTTTTTGCGGACACTATGAAACTTGGCCTGCAACAGCTGGGACACCAGATTTCAGGGTATTGCTATTTTGGCAATTGAATTTCACCCCACAACAAAATATATGTTTTTGGGGACACTATGAATCTTGACCAGCCACAGCTGAAACCACTGATTTATGGTATTGCTATTTTGGCAATTGAATTTCACCCCAGAACAAAATATATGTTTTTGAGGACACTATGAAACTTGGCCTGCAACAGCTGGGACACCAGATTCAGGGTATTGCTATTTTGGCAATTGAATTTCACCCCACAACAAAATATATGTTTTTGAGGACACTATGAATCTTGGCCAGCCACAGCTGAAACCACTGATTTATGGTATTGCTATTTTGGCAATTGAATTTCACCCCAGAACAAAATATATGTTTTTGCGGACACTATGAAACTTGGCCTGCAACAGCTGTGAAACCAGATTCACGGTATTGCTATTTTGGCAATTGAATTTCACCCCACAACAAAATATATGTTTTTGCAGACACTATGAATCTTGGCAAGCCACAGCTGAAACCACTGATTTATGGTATTGCTATTTTGGCAATTGAATTTCACCCCAGAACAAAATATATGTTTTTGCGGACACTATGAAACTTGGCCTGCAACAGCTGGGACACCAGATTCAGGGTATTGCTATTTTGGCAATTGAATTTCACCCCACAACAAAATATATGTTTTTGCGGACACTATGAAACTTGGCCTGCAACAGCTGGGACACCAGATTCAGGGTATTGCTATTTTAGCAATTGAATTTCACCCCACAACAAAATATATGTTTTTGCGGACACTATGAATCTTGGCCAGCCACAGCTGAAACCACTGATTTATGGTATTGCTATTTTGACAATTGAATTTCACCCCAGAACAAAATATATGTTTTTGCGGACACTATGAAACTTGGCCTGCAACAGCTGGGACACCAGATTCAGGGTATTGCTATTTTGGCAATTGAATTTCACCCCACAACAAAATATATGTTTTTGCGGACACTATGAATCTTGGCCAGCCACAGCTGAAACTACTGATTTATGGTATTGCTATTTTGGCAATTGAATTTCACCCCAGAACAAAATATATGTTTTTGCGGACACTATGAAACTTGGCCTGCAACAGCTGGGACACCAGATTCAGGGTATTGCTATTTTGGCAATTGAATTTCACCCCACAACAAAATATATGTTTTTGGGGACACTATGAATCTTGGCCAGCCACAGCTGAAACCACTGATTTATGGTATTGCTATTTTGGCAATTGAATTTCACCCCAGAACAAAATATATGTTTTTGAGGACACTATGAAACTTGGCCTGCAACAGCTGGGACACCAGATTCAGGGTATTGCTATTTTGGCAATTGAATTTCACCCCACAACAAAATATATGTTTTTGAGGACACTATGAATCTTGGCCAGCCACAGCTGAAACCACTGATTTATGGTATTGCTATTTTGGCAATTGAATTTCACCCCAGAACAAAATATATGTTTTTGCGGACACTATGAAACTTGGCCTGCAACAGCTGTGAACACCAGATTCACGGTATTGTTATTTTGGCAATTGAATTTCACCCCACAACAAAATATATGTTTTTGCAGACACTATGAATCTTGGCCAGCCACAGCTGAAACCACTGATTTATGGTATTGCTATTTTGTCAATTGAATTTCACTCCAGAACAAAATATATGTTTTTGCGGACACTATGAAACTTGGCCTGCAACAGCTGGGACACCAGATTCAGGGTATTGCTATTTTGGCAATTGAATTTCACCCCACAACAAAATATATGTTTTTGCGGACACTATGAAACTTGGCCTGCAACAGCTGTGACACCAGATTCAGGGTATTGCTATTTTGGCAATTGAATTTCACCCCACAACAAAATATATGTTTTTGCGGACACTATGAATCTTGGCCAGCCACAGCTGAAACCACTGATTTATGGCATTGCTATTTTGACAATTGAATTTCACCCCAGAACAAAATATATGTTTTTGCGGACACTATGAAACTTGGCCTACAACAGCTGGGACACCAGATTCAGGGTATTGCTATTTTGGCAATAGAATTTCACCGCACAACAAAATATATGTTTTTGCGGACACTATGAATCTTGGCCAGCCACAGCTGAAACTACTGATTTATGGTATTGCTATTTTGGCAATTGAATTTCACCCCAGAACAAAATATATGTTTTGCAGGACACTATGAAACTTGGCCTGCAACAGCTGGGACACCAGATTCAGGGTATTGCTATTTTGGCAATTGAATTTCACCCCACAACAAAATATATGTTTTTGCGGACACTATGAATCTTGGCCAGCCACAGCTGAAACTACTGATTTATGGTATTGCTATTTTGGCAATTGAATTTCACCCCAGAACAAAATATATGTTTTTGCGGACACTATGAAACTTGGCCTGCAACAGCTGGGACACCAGATTCAGGGTATTGCTATTTTGGCAATTGAATTTCACCCCACAACAAAATATATGTTTTTGCGGACACTATGAATCTTGGCCAGCCACAGCTGAAACCACTGATTTATGGCATTGCTATTTTGACAATTGAATTTCACACCAGAACAAAATATATGTTTTTGCGGACAATATGAAACTTGGCCTACAACAGCTGGGACACCATATTCAGGGTCAGGGTATTGCTATTTTGGCAATTGAATTTCACCCCACAACAAAATATATGTTTTTGCGGACACTATGAATCTTGGCCAGCCACAGCTGAAACCACTGATTTATGGTATTGCTATTTTGACAATTGAATTTCACCCCAGAACAAAATATATGTTTTTGCGGACACTATGAAACTTGGCCTACAACAGCTGGGACACCAGATTCAGTGGTATTGCTATTTTGGCAATTGAATTTCACCCCACAACAAAATATATGTTTTTGCGGACACTATGAATCTTGGCCAGCCACAGCTGAAACCACTGATTTATGGCATTGCTATTTTGACAATTGAATTTCACCCCAGAACAAAATATATGTTTTTGTGGACACTATGAAACTTGGCCTGCAACAGCTGGGACACCAGATTCAGGGTATTGCTATTTTGGCAATTGAATTTCACCCCACAACAAAATATATGTTTTTGCGGACACTATGAATCTTGGCCAGCCACAGCTGAAACCACTGATTTATGGCATTGCTATTTTGACAATTGAATTTCACCCCAGAACAAAATATATGTTTTTGCGGACACTATGAAACTTGGCCTACAACAGCTGGGACACCAGATTCAGGGTATTGCTATTTTGGCAATTGAATTTCACCCCACAACAAAATATATGTTTTTGCGGACACTATGAATCTTGGCCAGCCACAGCTGAAACTACTGATTTATGGTATTGCTATTTTGGCAATTGAATTTCACCCCAGAACAAAATATATGTTTTTGCGGACACTATGAAACTTGGCCTGCAACAGCTGGGACACCAGATTCAGGGTATTGCTATTTTGGCAATTGAATTTCACCCCACAACAAAATATATGTTTTTGCGGACACTATGAATCTTGGCCAGCCACAGCTGAAACCACTGATTTATGGTATTGCTATTTTGGCAATTGAATTTCACCCCAGAACAAAATATATGTTTTGCGGACACTATGAAACTTGGCCTGCAACAGCTGGGACACCAGATTCAGGGTATTGCTATTTTGGCAATTGAATTTCACCCCACAACAAAATATATGTTTTTGCGGACACTATGAATCTTGGCCAGCCACAGCTGAAACCACTGATTTATGGTATTGCTATTTTGGCAATTGAATTTCACCCCAGAACAAAATATATGTTTTTGCGGACACTATGAAACTTGGCCTGCAACAGCTGGGACACCAGATTCAGGGTATTGCTATTTTGGCAATTGAATTTCACCCCACAACAAAATATATGTTTTTGAGGACACTATGAATCTTGGCCAGCCACAGCTGAAACCACTGATTTATGGTATTGCTATTTTGGCAATTGAATTTCACCCCAGAACAAAATATATGTTTTTGCGGACACTATGAAACTTGGCCTGCAACAGCTGGGACACCAGATTCAGGGTATTGCTATTTTGGCAATTGAATTTCACCCCACAACAAAATATATGTTTTTGCGGACACTATGAATCTTGGCCAGCCACAGCTGAAACCACTGATTTATGGTATTGCTATTTTGGCAATTGAATTTCACCCCAGAACAAAATATATGTTTTTGCGGACACTATGAAACTTGGCCTGCAACAGCTGGGACACCAGATTCAGGGTATTGCTATTTTGGCAATTGAATTTCACCCCACAACAAAATATATGTTTT
>JAKVIS010001114.1:0-40939 GCA_033119425.1 Bufotes viridis
AAAGTCGGAGAAAATCCATTCAAGATGGGTTTTTCTGCGACTGTCGCGTCGCAGTCGCAGCATGTCGCATGTCGCAATGCGACACCATAGACTCCCATTATAAAAATTGTCGCGCGACAATAGTGCGACAAAATGTCGCGCGACAAATGTTGCAGTGAAGTTGTGTCCTATTTGTCGCGCGACTTTTTGTCGCGCGACAATTGTCGTCGTGTGAACGTACCCTAAGAGTGGTCGTCTTTAAGGGGTTGAATAATTGTGTCAATGAAGAAATCACAAAAAAACATTTAATACTGCATTACAAAAACAATTGATGTAATTTTAGTTGCATTTGGTTCTTTAAAAAGTCCTTGTAAGATTTCATTCTGAACACAATTACAAATGTACACGAAATTCCCTAAAACCCTTTACAGCATTGGGGGTTGGATAATTTTGAACACAACTGTATCACAAGAGGGTGTTTTTTAAAACATTAATACTCAGATATGTAGGTGTACTCCAAGTAAAAAGATCTGCAACCGGATTTTAATAGGATTTTTATTCCATTGTAACTCCGGGGATGTGGCAGTATGGGTGCAATCAATGTAGTCACCCTAGGGTACTAGATCCTAAAAACAACAGACACTCCAGGAAATATCAGTGTTTAATCCCTGTAATGTGTATCCCTTTGTGTACTACCATGTGTATTATGAGGATGTTTGTAATCCCTGTGCTGTGATATCACTATGGCATAACTATGAATATTATCCTTGACTGATATTTGATATCACTGTGTGCATTATTCGCATACTGTGACATCACTGTGTGCAACAACCTTTCCAATAAATCCATTTATTTCTATTTTGTGACATCACTTTGTACTTTGTTATTCTTGTATAGTAATGCACTGGGACCATGATCCTGCGCTGTGGCATCACTATCTTTATTATCCCAGTGCAGTGATAACACGAGTTATTACCTCTGCATTGTAACATCACTTTATTATCCCTGTACTGTGAAATCACTGTGTGCAACAACCTTTCCAGTCACTGTATTTACTTCTTTTTTGAGACATCACTGTGTTGCATTATTCCCATATTGTGACATCACCGTGTTGCATTATTCATATATTGTGACATCATTGTGTTGCATTATTCCCGTATTGTGACATCACTGTGCTTTAAGTATCTTGAAAATGGTGAGGAATTGAAAAATAAAATAATTAATTTATGCACTGTTGAAACTGGGACTAGAAACTGGAAAGCTTCCCTAACACTATACAGTTGGCTCCCATGCTCCCTTTAGAGGTGGCTGCAGAAAAATAGCATGTTACCTTTTAATAATGAAGGCTGCCCAATTTCAGACACCCTCTGACGGACGGTCCACAAAGTTCCACTTCTCCAATAATTCTTATATAGGTAGAGAGCCTTCCCTCTTTGAGTTGGTGATATTCCTACAGGGGGCTGGCATTTTGGCTCATTGACTAAGCCACCCCCCTTCTCTGTCATGGCTGATGCAGAAAGTTGGGCTGGCTAAACCAAAGAACTGTGCCAGAATGCAAGCCCTTGTCAAGAACATGTAGGGAGGGAGGATGCCTCTAGCCTCTGTTGGAATATATCTGGAAGTGGAACCTTTGTGGATCTCAAGAGAGGAGTCTTAAATCATGATAATAGTGCAGCTTTCATAAATAAATTATACAGTTGCATGAAAAAGTAAGTGAACTCTTTGGAACCACCTGGATTTCTGCAGTAGTTACTAATAAAATTTCTGATTGTTATCTAATATTTGTAGGATTCCTTGCATGCACAGTTATCTTCAGGTCATGTCACAGCATCTCGATAGGGTAAAATGCCCTTTACACAGGTTGAGAATCTTAAATATAATAGCTAGTGAGTACACATAGGAACGCTCATTAGCAATTATCTGGCGGTATAAATGTACCGCTGATTACCTGATGCACAAGCGAAACACTCAATCATGGGGTAATCCAATTATTTGCCAGCAAACAACGAGTCAGTATGGGAAGAGCAATGGCATTAGCGATCACTCCTCCCCTTACTCTGGAGGAGATCCTGCATGTAAATGCAATGGTCTCCTGCACCAGCGAGCAGCAGATTATCGGGAAGGAGTGGCATGTGGGAAGCGGTGAGAAGGCCATGGGGCTACTGTAGGCACTGCTGCCTTCTCAAACAGCTGATCTACGGGGGTCCCGGGTGTTGGACTCCTGACGATCAGATGCTGATAACCCCTTTAATAGGTAAAACACATGTGTAACCCACGCTTCTAATCTAATTTCCTTAATTGAAACACCTTTTGCCAATTGGATTTTGGAGAAGCCATTAACACAGAGGTTAACTTACTTTATATCCATACACTGCGAACTCAATGTGCTAAATAAAATGGACATGACACGAGCAATACTTCTGTTTGTGTGTTATTGGTTTAATTTGTGTGTTGGCTACATTTGTGCCTTGGCTCAAACCCTATTTTACTATTAATCAATGCATAAATCCAGATAGTTCCTAAGGGTTCACTTCCTTTTCTTGCAACTGTATTAATAAGTTGTATTTGAAACCTACCAAAGAACTTTTTATGTCCCTGAAAATAAGATAGAATCACTTGCGGCACATTGATAGTAGTGGAGCAGGCCCTTGCTCCGACCTCAGACACACTATATCTAAGGGGGCATCTGGAATGTGGAAAGACATCCCATCTGCCAGCTGTGCACTGCGCCTGCGCTCAGAATAGCGCTTACCTAACTTTAAAGGACAGGTGTGCTTTATCTAAGGGGGCTAAAGTAATGTGATTGGCAGATGCGACTGGCGGTCAGAAAAGGGAGTTGGAGGCAAAACTGCTAACACTTTATTATTAGTGAGTGAATTAGATTGTGATAAAATATTTATGTCTGTACACATTTATATGACTGCACAATCCCTTTAATGAAATATTTCCTGACGTCTGTAATGACTCAGGTAATTGTTTCATACTTGATGTCTAGTACGTTACTCACCTCTTTTGGCTGTAATTCTGTCCTAGCAATATATTACATCCTGTCCCTTTGCAGAAGGAATAAAGGAAGTGCTTATATTGCATGTAATGCATTTAAAATAATTTCAAACGGCTAATTTTACCAACTTTTAATTTCTGTGCTGCAATTTATCTCAGCTGGACCTGTCCAAAGCAGAAGGTAATGCATGTACTGTATAGTGATGAGCGTCAGGGGAAATATTCGAATTCGCAAAATTTCACATTTTAGCAGGTCTGACTACATATTAGTGACTGGTGCACTAAGTATTGTTGTGAACTTGTGACATCACAGCACTATGTCTGTAGCATGTATGTATGGACAGCAGAACCTATATGGCAGCTACACTATATCACTATCTAACCTACACTGACTATCTCCCACTAACTATCTGTAATATATATATATATATATATATATATATAACCAGTAACAGCAGCAGCACAATCCATCCTGTTCCTATGTTGGTATACTTAGTAATTACCATGGCTACTGTCATGATTGAATGACCATTGGCCGCGGCGGGGTCACACTCCGGGTGGTACACTCCGTTCACATGGGTGTGTTACCTAGTAGTTACCAGACGCACACACTGCATGCGCAGTTCTAAGGGAGAGACGCTAACCACATGCGGATGCCACTATCCACCAATGGTAGGCTGTTTTTTTGTAACTAATTAATTATGCATCTGGGTCGCACCAGAGTGGCCAGTTTTTAACTATCATAGCATCGGGTATCACTGTACAGCTGTTCACGTTAGTATGTTTTATACACCAAACTAATTAAAGATACGCTATTCAAATGCGATTATAATGCTATGTTGTGCACTTATGAAAAATTCTAAACCATGTAAATGCAATCTTTGTTTGCACGTTGTATCATGTGACTTTACAATGATGTCATTTTTGAAACACCCACATCACATGACTTTGCTGTGCAAACGTTTGTGGCACTATTGTAATGCTTGACAAAGGCCTCATGGAGTAGGCTGAAACGTTGCCTGGGAATAAAGTTTGGGTCATCACCACTAACTACTGGAGTGCTGCCTCGTGTCTGGTTACATATATATATTGTGACACAGTGAGAGGTTTGGTGGTAAAAAAAAACAGGTATTTTCCTCTCAGCCTGTGCTGCTGGGTTGATTGCAGCCAGGTGAGGGCAAATACTGGACCGGATTTTAGGTGCCGGTCCGGGTTTTTTGGGTTAATACCTAGCTGCCTTTAAAAGACAGCTGGGTTTTATGCAAAGCTCTCTCTCTGTGTTTGGGATCTGAGCCCTGTGCTGGGCTGAAAAGCTGAGACCCATGTGTCAGGAGAACAGGCCATGTAAAGACGGTCAGTGGACTTTTTGTGTTGCCGAGCATTCAGCCAGGTGTGAACTGACACCTAGGATTTGAGGTGATTTAACCTGGAAACTGCTGGTGTTCCGTGGAGCTCTCAGGGCTGGAAGCAAGAGCTTACAAAGAGGCGTGCAGTCTGCCTTGAAGCCTGAGGTTGGACTTTCCTGCGGCTGGGCTGACAGCCGGGTGTGAACACGCACCTAAACCACACAGGTGAATTTGATCCAGTCTTGGACTTTTGTTTTGCCTCAAGTTTTTGCTATGTGTGTGAAGTAACACTAAGTGACTGTTTTGAGTTTTGTTTGTGCAAGTGTGAAATAAAACACTGTTTGCTGCACTACCTGGACTCCCTTTGCCTCTATACTGCACCCGCACCGATATATATATTAACTAACTTTCTAATGTAATGAGTGGAAAGCAGAGAGCACAGCAATGGCACTGCTGTCTCTCTTAGATCTGTAATAAATTGTAGAAAATGGCTGCTGGGGAGGTTCTTATATACTAAAGGGGTAGGCAATTTTCCGATATGTTGCCAGGGATATTGCTAAGTTCAGACGAAGACATTGCAGCCTTCTTATTGGGCCACAAGCAAAAAGGGAGGTTACTGATGGAAAAAAAAGTAGAATATTCAAAAATACGAATATATATTACTATATTCTAAATATTCCAAAATTCTCAAAGTTGCGATATTCGCGATAAAAATTCGCAATTCGAATATTCGCGCCCAACACTAGGACTGTACAGTGTTTCCAGGTACATGTACAGACAGCATGAAAAGCACAGCAATCCCGCCAATGTTTTTAGGGTTATGTTTTCTGGCGTGACATAATAACTTTATTCTGTGAGTTATTACCTATATCAATACAAAATATACCGTATTTTCCGTCGTGTAAGACGACTTTCTAACACTAGAAATTGTTTTCAAAAGTCGGGTCTTCTTATACGCCGGGTATAAGGCAGCACAGGGGAGAAGGAAGCAGTCCCTCTCTCCCCCCTGTGCTGCCTGCTGCCTCCAATGATGAGAGATGGGCGGAGGAGGGGCCTGTGGTTTATTTACTGCAAAAATTTTTTTTTTATAGATATACAAATTACCGGTACCAGTACCTTTGTGCACAAGGGGCTGTCCCTCCGCTGTTTTGTGCCCAGCCGCGCCCAGAATCCTGGATCTCAGCGCCTCCCCTCTCTTAATTTATTCACTGTACTTCTGTTTTTTTATCTCCTGAAGCCGTTCGTAATCTTGCGCATGTGCAGTTAGTTGGAGCACTCGCTTGTTCTTGCTGTGAGGGTGGAGGGAATAGAGGAGACAGCGCCAACTAACTGCGCATGCGCGATATTACGTGCGGCTTCAGAAGATAAAAAAAAACTAAGTGCAGTGAATAAATTAAGAGAGTGGCGATGCTGGGATCCAGGATTCGGGTGCGGCTGGGCACAAAACAGCAGAGGGACAGACCCTTGGGCACAAAGGTACTGGTAATTTGCATATCTATAAAATCGTTTTTTTGCAATAAATACGGTAAACCACAGGTGGGGTTAACAATAGTACAGTACCTTTTATTTTTCATTACAACAATAAAATTCTGGGTAACCCATTTGATCCAGTGTAATTGCTGGGCTCCGATTAGTTACCATGGCAGCCAGAACGCTACTGAAGCCCTGGCTGCCATGGTCAGTTCACTGGACTCCAGAAGATCATCTTGTCATAAGTATTTCAATTAAAATTACCATATTGAAATTAAATCAATATGGGGTAGTCTTATACGGCGAGTATAGCCCAAACCCAATATTTTAAATGGAAAAGTTGGGGGTCGTCTTATACGCCCAGTTGTCTTATACGCCGGAAAATACGGTGTATAATAGTTTTTTTTTTTTTGTTTTTCTATTTGCACAATAGAAATGAATTTTTAAATAATTTGTGTTTGTGTTGCTGCATTCAAAGACCTAAAACATTTTTATTTTTTGTTTATGAAACTGTGTGAGGGCATTTTTTGCATGACAAGTTTTAGCCTTCATTTGACTTTTTATTGAGTTTATTGAGTGATCACAGTATGGGAGAAATAATGTGCTAGTTTTAGGCCCCTTTTACACGAGCGTGTTTTCTGCACGGGTGAAATGCGTGACGCACTAAATCCTGACCCATTCATTTCAATGGGGCTGTGTACATGAGCGATGTTTTTCACGCATCACTTGTGTGTTGCGTAAAAATCGCAGCATGTTCTATATTCTGCGTTTTTCATGCAGCTCTGGCCCCATAGAAGTGAATGGGGCTGCTTGAAAAATGTATTGCATCCGCAAGCAAGTGCGGGTGCGATGCGTTTTTCACTGATGGTTGCTAGGAGATGTTGTTTGTAAACCTTCCGTTTTTTATCATGCTCGTGAAAAACGCATCAAAATGCATTTCACCCACGCGATAAAAACTGAACAACTGAACGCAATCGCAGGCAAACTGAATGGCTTTGCCTGCGAAATCGCACAGTTTTCACTGAACGCATCCGCAACGCATCCGAACCTAATCCGAACATGCTCGTGTGAGAGAGGCCTTATTGTACAGGTCATTAAAAGACACAGCAATACCACTTATGTATAGTTTTTACATTGTTTTTCACAATGCCTATTACGTCCTGAAGGCCTGAGGGCTATACTTCAGGCTGCCATGGCAACCCCTAAGCATCAAACAATCAAATTTTGGGTGGGATGGCTAAGGGGTGAGCAAGGGAGCCACCTCACTCTCTCTAACCCCTTAAGAGTTCAGCCATTAGAGCGAGGTATCAACTGTGCAACATAGCCAGCTTCTTCAAGTGAGTGGGCAGAGCTCCTAAGCCTGCATCATCACAGCATTAATAATGGCACTGACAGTTAACTACCTTCCTGCAGCAATCTACTATTATGGTGCAGAGTGGGAAGGGGTTACGACCGGGTGAGAAGAAACAATGTTAACATTCAAAGTCAAAGTCCAAAAGATGTATCCCTTTTGCAAAAAAGTTCAGTTTGCAGTGACAAATGAAGGTTTCACAAGGCCACCCCTCTCAGTTGGCTCGCTCAGCACAAGATGTGAGCTGTAGCTCCGGTTCATTGAGCTCCATCTGTGGAGTTTTGCCTTCCCTTCTTTAGGAAGTGCTAATAGTCTCCTAGCTATGCACAAGTAGGTGATCTGTCTTCACGAACCTTAAGCCCAGAATAGTTAAATCTTAAGACATTTCCCTGCAGCAGGCGGGATTAGGTCTGAGATCTTACAGAACATCTTCTGGTTAATATTAGAGAAGGAGGGGCACCTGGGCCTAAATGAATGAAAGCAGAGTCCTCAAGACTTAGTATCCATTTTGGGTAACATAGTCACCACTAAAAATGCCATCTTCTAAGGTTTAGCTGGTCTCTCAAAATCTCCTCTAGTGTTGGCTCTCATAGCCCTCAAATTCATTTGTGTTAAAATCTACCTTTCTATCATTTGAGTGAACACCATTGGGTGAAGAGACCACTCATCTGCAGGTTGGAACTCACTCAATGTGAATCTACACATAGGGACAGATTTACTATTGAAAATGTGCCATTTGTTTGGCTCATCTTGCTCCAAAAAAACTTGTGTTCATGTTTAGCATCACATTTACAAATAGTTTTACACACTTTTCCAAGCTTTTTATGCCTTGTCTGACAAAGAGCTTGGGTTCCGTGGAAAAAAGTTGGCTTTGGGGAAAGGGGGTGTGGCCTAACTGTAATATGTGGACCAAAAATGCTGCAAAATGTTGGTGCATTTTTCTAGCAAAACTATGCCAACTTATAAGTGGAATAACAGAGTGGACAGTTTTTTAGGTGCATGAACACTTTTTTTTGCAAACTTACACATTTTGGGTGCACAGACAGAAGTTTGGTGCACGGACAAATTTTGGGCCATGGATAGACTGTAAATCTGGTGCAGGATTTATAATACTCCAAATTTACTATGGTTCATGTGGCAGAATAGTACATTTATCTAATATTAAGACTGTGATTCATATTTTTAGAAAGTGTGCAACACTATTAGTTAAATGTGTCCCAATGAGTTCTTCTTGAATAAAGTAAAAAAAATTTTTGTACTCCTCTGTCCAGTTGAAAACCCTAATTAATTACTTTTATTAGAAAGGTTGGGGATTGGTTCCTTACTTTTAATTTATGTAGACTTCTCTGGTGGAAACATGGACACCCTACATGCATTAGCAGTCAGGATTACTCATTGAGGAGCAATTATATTGCACTGCTAAGTTTCAGGTCCATCCACCAGAGATGAAAGTCATTGGTTTGCTGGGATAGGATATACATGTGAACCCTTTGGAATTATATGGATTTCTGCACAAATTGGACATAAAATGTGATCTGATCTTCATCTAAGTCACAAAAATAGACAATCGCAGTCTGCTTAAACTAATAACACACAAAGAATTAAATGTTTCCATGTTTTTATTGAACACACCATGTAAACATTCACAGTGTAGGTGGAAAAAGTATGTGAACCCCTAGACTAATGACATTTCCAAGAGCTAATTGGAGTGAGGTGTCAGCCAACTGGAGTCCAATCAATGAGATGGAGGTGTTGGTTACAGCTGCCCAGTCCTATAAAAAACACACACCAGTTCTGGGTTTGCTTTTCCCAAGAAGCATTGTCTGATGTGAATGATGCCTCAGTCAGAAGACCTACTATTAAGAATTGTTAAATTGTTGCATAAAGCTGGAAAGGGTTATAAAAGTATCTCAAAAAGCCTTGCTGTTCATCAGTCCATGGTAAGACAAATTGTCTATAAATGGAGAAAGTTCGACACTGCTGCTACTCTCCCTAGGAGTGTCCATTCTGTAAAGATGACTGCAAGAGCACAGCACAGACTGCCCAATTAGGTGAAGAAGAACCTAGAGTGTCAGCTAAAGACTTACAAAAGTCTCTGGCATATGCTAACATCCCGGTTAGCGAATCTATGATATGTAAAACACTAAACAAGAATGGATTTCATGGGAGGATACCACAGAGGAAGCTACTGCTGTCCCAAAAAACCATTGCTGCACGTTTACAGTTTGCACAAGAGCACCTGGATGTTCCACAGTAGTACTGGCAAAATATTCTGTGGACAGATGAAACCAAAGTTGAGTTGTTTGAAAGAAACACACAACACTATGTGTGGAGAAAAAGAGACACAGCAGACCAATATCAAAACCTCATCCCAACTGTGAAGTATGGTGGTGGGGGCATCATAGTTTGGGTCTGCTTTGCTGCATCAGGGCCTGGAGGGATTGCTATCATCGAAGGAAAAATGAATTACCAAGTTGATCAAGACATTTTGCAGGATAACTTAAGGCCATCTGTCCACCAGCTGAAACTCAACAGAAGATGGGTGTTGCAACAGGACAACGGCCCAAAGCATAGAAGTAAATCAACAACAGAATGGCTTAAACAGAAGAAAATACGCCTTCTGGAGTGGTCCAGTCAGAGTCCTGACCTCAACCCGATTGAGATGCTGTGGCATGACCTCAAGAAAGCGATTCACACCAGACATCCCAAGAATATTGCTGAACTGAAATAGTTCTGTAAAGAGGAATGGTCAAGATATTACTCCTGACCGTTGTGCACGTCTGATCTGAAACTACAGGAAACGTTTGGTTGAAGTTATTGCTGCGAAAGGAGGTTCAACCAGTTATTAAATCCAAGGGTTCACATACTTTTTCCACCTGCACTGTGAATGTTTACATGGTATGTTCAATAAAAACATGGTAACATTTAATTCTTTGTGTGTTATTAGTTTAAGCAGACTGTGGCCCCTTTCACATCAGTGTTTTTGCTTTCCGTCCTAGAGTTCCGTCCTCGGGGCTCTAGGACGGAAAGATACTGATCAGGATTATCCTAATGCATTCTGAATGTAGAGAAATCCGTTCAGGATGCATCAGGATGTCTTCCGTTCAGTATGTGAACGTTTTTTGGACGTTGCCAAAACCTCAGCATGCTGCGGATTTGTCTCCGTCCAAAAATCCGGAAGACATGCCACAAGGACGGATCTGGAATTAATGCCCATTGAAAAGCATTATTCTGGATCCGACTTTAAGCTAAACGTCGTTTCGGCGCATCGCCGGATCCGACGTTTAGCTTTAAAGAACGGTAACCATGGCAGCCAGGACGCTACTAAAGTAGTAGACTTTAGTAGTGTCCTGTCTGCCATGGTTACCTGAAAGCATATTGAAGACTGATCAGAAGAAGTCACTGTATATTACATGTAGACAAGGATCTCGCATTGCTTCTCAGCCAGTCTCAAAAATGGCACAGCACTCAATGCTGAATGTAGAATTCTTATTTGTATTGTTAGAATTTTATAGACATATATAGACATAACAAGAACATCCATTTTGGTATAAGCTATATTCCCAGCTGAGTCCACACAGGAGGTGGATGGAGGGCGAACACATACTACCTACAATGTTTCAAGGGCACTACACCCTTTTTCTTATTCTCCTACTCATGCATAGAATGTGATGGAAATATGGCTTATACCAAAACTATGGACATCTGGGTGGACTGGTAATTTTTCTACTGCACTTCGGGAGAAGTCCTTGATATGGCTATGAAATTTTGATTATATTGAATTTTGAATTAGGCCTTGTCTGCCATGCCATTTTTATGAGTTTAGCTAGCCCAGCTTTGATCAGCCAATTATCTAGATATGGCACAATCACAATGCCCTCTAGGTATAGACAGGCAACTATAGTTAGAATTATTCTGGATATATGTGGAAATCCTTAAGGGGAAGACTTGGAACAGAAAATGTTACATTCTTGAACCCTGCCTAATGGCTAGTCTCAGGACCCCATTTTACTAGTGATCAATGCATAAATCCAGATAGTTCCAAAGGGTTCACTTACTATCTGGATTTATACATTGATTACTAGTAAAATGGGGTTTGAGACTAGCCATTGGGCTACTGGACATGTCTTTGAGGTCCTGAGTCACCATGCAATCAGCCTGAGTCCCAGAGAATCACTATCTCTAAAATATTCGCATCAAGAAAGCCATCTTTAAGTTACAGTACTCCAAAGAGAGAATAAAAGAACTAATAGGTTCAGAATTTGCAATGCCGAGCATTGGAGTCAGTCAGTAAGGTATTCGCTGTTTAAGGATGATAAAGACTTTACTGCAGGGAGAGTGACATTGTTAATACGCCCTTCCACATTTTGACATGGTCCTGGCAGCCATATGTTAATCCTGTAATCCTGTACCTAGGAATTCCAGACAGGTTTTGAAAGAAACTCATATCCATACATTGCTGTCGGTGAAGATTTGCGCTGTGAATTGCTTGGAACTGTGTTTTGATACTGGTGGATGTACCACAATGCCCTATCTTCACTTTAGTAAAGATAGACTTGTCTATTTTCGAAAACTGGCCTGGTTACTGACTTCAGCATCATTCGTCAGCCACAGCACCTACAGTACATCTCCTGCCTTGCACCCATGCCAAACTCATAACACCAAGGGTACCCCAACTACCATCAGGCAGCAACCCCCACATCAGGGTGTGCTCTGAGGGATGAAAGGGTGCGCCCTCCTGTCATTGCCTGGCCCTAGGGAACATCGGTGTGAGGACTGCCACTGTGATGCAAATAACTGTTGCAGCCAGAGCCACAACCACTCCCAATATCCGCTCCCCTCTTCCTGGGCTTGAATTACTAGCAGACATCAGCCTTTTCTCTTTTTGTCTGAAACATTCTCCATTAGTTAATTGAGCTTAGAAGCAAACAACCTCTCTGGCTGGAACTCCATAACACATACTGTGTTCTTAAGACATCCGATCTGCTACCCATGGGTTTAACCAATTTAACCTGCCGTATGCAAAAGAAAGGGCTATCGATCTTGTCAAAAATCTGATTTCTTGTTCAGTCATATTATAGTGGAGGTCTGAAGAAATAGATATGTACTTGAAATGCCTAAAAATGTCTTCTCTATGGACTATATTATGTATATCATCTTGAAGGCATATGAACACATCATGTCCATGTGGCAGGGCCTGGGTTGCCCTTGCCATGTAACCTCTTCGCAGGGCACAGTTTGGCACCATTTTAACAATAATGCTACATTTAAAGAACCTTAACATTTACTGGAGCTGTGTGGGGAATTTTTTTGGGCAAAACAAATAGTAGATTTTATTGCGTTTTTGGTAGGTAGAATAACTAAAAAAGAGCATTTTTTCCCCTGCACATTATAAATCATGTGTTATTGTACAAAATGTTACAGAAGGGGGGATACCACTATATAGTTTTAAAAGCATTTTATTAATTTTTTTACAAAAAAGCAAATCAGATTTCACCTTTCATTTTCCAAAGGAGCTGGGAAAAATGAAAGGTATAATCTGTCTAAGTCAGTTCTACTTTAAACCAGTTTCATAAATCTCCTCGTTTATTTTTATTTTTCGAAGCACTTTTTTGCACTTTTTTTTTTTAAAACCCATTAGGGGACTTGTGATCCTCTGATCGCTCATAAAATTACTGCAATACATTTGAATTTTAGTATATTATGTCTGTAACTTTAAATCTGATAAGCTTCCGATTAGGCACACATACAAAGCTGGCGCTCAGGTCCCTGGCAACCATGGCAATCCATCGACACCCTGCAATCATATTGTGTCGTCGTGGGGGTGATGGAATGAGAGAGGTAGCTCTCATTGATTCTGGCATCTAAGTGTTTAACCTTTTTCCCCATATGCATTTGGGGCATTAGTGACCAAGCCATTTCACTTTTTGATTGTCATATTCCAAGAGCTATAACTATAATTACTTTTTAAGTAAATTTGTGATGTTAGCTAAATAAACAATAACATTATTCTCTGGGTTAGTATGATTACAGCGATACAAAATATACAACTTCATTGGTACCAT
The DNA here is from genome assembly GCA_033119425.1 of Bufotes viridis. NCBI lineage: Eukaryota > Metazoa > Chordata > Amphibia > Anura > Bufonidae > Bufotes > Bufotes viridis. The sequence goes on from JAKVIS010001114.1 coordinate 13,215, forward strand.
TTGGGGGTACATAGCACTTTTTGATTGCTTTTTATTTCATGGTGTGTGGTAAATACGCAGAAAATAGCAATTCTGGCATTTGTTATGGCATTCACATGTGAATAATTATATAATGCAGATCTTTAATAGAAGAATACCAAATATGTGGAGGGGTTTTATTTTTGCTATATTATCCATTAAAAAGCATTTTTTCAATGGAAAAAGGCAAATTTTTTAACTTGGAGATTTTTCTTAAATAAAACTTTATTATTTTTGTTACCACTTATTAGTCCCACAAGGGGACTTTGGCATGATACTTTGATCGCTTCTATAATACAGTGTACTACTTATGTAATACAGTGTATTATACAGTCATTATACTGTCAGTAGGCTGAACCTGATAGACATACACTGCAGGTAGAGCTGGGGGCCTTTATTAGGCTTCTGGCTGCCGTGTGCCTGAGAGAGAGAGTTCTCTCGTTCTAAACCACTTAGATCGCTATTGACTGCAGCATCTAAGGGGTTAAACAGCCCAGATTGGTGCTTTTGCCGGTCAGGACCTTTAGAGAAAGAGCCTGGCTGTCATATGAGAGCCAAGCTCCTGATCTCCTCTGCAAGGGAAAGCCATGCAGTGTGTATTCCGTAAAAAGGTGGCAGCCTAGAATAAACCTTGTTAATGACCGTCATGAAAAGATCGGTGGTCATTGAGGGGTAACTAGCCAAAATAGAACTTATGTCAAATCTTGGATAATAGAACTTTTCATCTGTGTAATACACACACAAGCAAGCACCATTATTATGATGTGAAGGTACCCCAGCTCAGAGGAACTATGCAGATATACTATACTCTTACGGTGTGGGATGACAAGGAATTAAATAGTGTGTTGATTGGCCATGGTTATTTTATCTCTTGTGTTTTAAATTTGTCTATGTTACTATAAATATGTACGTTGATTCCTTTATGTTTTTTATGCAAAAATAAATGAATACTAATACTTACCATGTGCCACAACATTATGATAAGAGATGAGTGAATTTCATATTTTGAAATTCGTTCATGCTTTGTTTGGTGGTAAAAGGTGAATTGCGTTATGAATTCCATTACCACGGACCATAACGCAATTCTATGATGGAATGCATAACAGAATGCATGAGGCATAATAGAAGTCTATGGGATGAAAAACTGATCCATCTCATTTCCGTTATGCAGGGGAGTCCTCTCCTGCATAACAGAAATGGGACGGATCTGTTTTGCAGCCCATAGACTTCTATTATGACGGATCATTTATTAACCTTTTAGTGACCACCTACGCCTTTTTACCGGGGTCACTAAGGGGCCTTAGGCTGGGTCGCTGCCTTTTCAAGTGATAGCCACACTCCTCTCTAACAGCCCAGGCCGGAACTCCTGCTGATCCAGGCTGTTTAACCCCTTAAATTCCGCAGCCAATAGCGCCCGGTGACAGAGGGAGCGGACTCCATTTGTCTCCCAGCGGCACCCTGCAAATGCAACCCCAGGGTGCCAATGTGTGTAAAGGCTGGCTGAGACCTGGTGTAGGCCCCAAGACTACCTTGTGTCTTGTCCAGCAGCTTGCGCCTCTCTGGCACAGCCTGCAGGTCAATTTCAGAATAGCACTGACATTAAAATGCAATGCACTATAGGGATAGCGCATTATATTTTATAAGCAATCAAAAGATTGCCATTTATAGTCTCCTTGTGGAACTATTCAGTGGTTAAGAAAAAAGGGAAAAAATTATTACATTTAAAAAATTCCAATAAAAAAATAAGCTTTTTTTCCATAGAAAACATGCTTTTCAATTAAAACATTTGCAAAAATAAAACCTCCTCCACATGTTTTGTATCGCTGCATCCATAATGAACTGCACTGCAAAAGTATCATGTAAATTATCCAATATGGTGAATGGCGTTAAAAAAAAAAAAATTACAGAACTGCTAATTTATTCTTAGTCGCCATCGGAAAAACTTAATAACAAGTGATCAAAAAGTGTTATTTACCCCAATACCAACGAAAACTATAAATCGTTCCACAATAATGAAGCCCTCACAATACTAGATAGAAATAAAAATAAAAAAAACTATGGCTCTTGTGATTCTGTGATGTAAAAAGATTTTATTCTTTTTTTTTTTTAATAAAGAAATTTATTGCATAAAAGTAGCAAAATGTAAAAAAAACTATGGGATACTGAAATCCACCTATATTAGGTGTATTTCAGGCACAGATGGTAGCGCAACAAAACATGGGGTGGGCAGGGAAGGGGATGGGTCGGCGGGCCCGTCTGGATTACCATTTTCTATGCCTGTTTCAGGTGTAGAAAAAGGACTAAATGTAAGACAGCTCGGAAACTGTCTTACATTTAGAACTGGCAGAGGATCCACCGGAGTTATGAAGAGCCTGGCACTTCTTCATTACTTTAGTACAACCACCGCCAACTGAGGGGTTTATTAAGACCGGTGTCTAAAACGCTGGTCTTAATAAATGTGCCCATATATGTATTTGGTATTGCTGTAATCATACTGACCCAGAGAATAAAGATATTATGTTATTTATCCCGAAAAATATAATAATATAATATAATATTGCTGTTTTTTCCCATATCTCTCCCAGGAAGAGTAATTAAAAGTTAATCAGAAAGTAATGTTTACCCCAAAAAATGCATCATTAAAAAAAATCAAGGCCTCATACAGCTACATAGATGAAAAAGTAAAAAGTTATAGCTCTTGGAAGGCTATGATGAAAAAAGAATAAAAACCTGGTGAGTAAGGCCCAAACCAGGCTAGTCCCTAAGGGGTTAACAGACTGGCACAGAGGAGGAGAAGACCCTGTCTGGAAGGGCTTACAATCTACAAGAAAAGGGGAAAGAAGACAGTAGGTGAGGGTAAAAACTGTTCATATGGCTGTGTGGTGGTAGCATGCTTATTGCAGGTGGTAGGCTTTACTGAAAAGGTGGGTTTTTTAGTTGCTTTTGAAGGTTTGGATGTTGGACGAGAGTTTGATGTGCTGGGGTAGTTCTCAAGTATGGGGGATGCATGCAAGAAATCATGTAGGCCAGGGATGCTCAACCTGCGGCCCGCCAGCTGTTGTAAAACTACAACTCCCACCATGCCCTTCTGAAGGCCGATAGCTGTAGGCTATGGGAATGGGTTGTCTAGGAATGATGGGAGTTGTAGTTTTGCAACAGCTGGAGGGCGGCAGGTTGAGCATGCCTGATGTAGGCAATTGTATGATGAACACTCAAGTGTGGAACAAAGGAGGTCTTGTGAGGATCGGAGATTACATGTAGGCATGTATCAGGAAAGAAGGTCAGAGGTGTAATGAGGAGACAGATCTGAGGTCCATACATAGGGGGTCTGCATTTATGTGGTTCAGGGTTTCTGTTTTTATTTATAAAGTCTGGTCCTGGGTCTTTATTCAGGGAGTCTGTATTTATGAGGTCTGGTCTGTGGTCTGTATTTAGAGGGTCTGGGGTCTTTAGTCAGTCTGTTCAAGGGTCTGTTTTTATTTTCGGGTCTAGGATCTGTAGTTATTCTGGAAGTCTATTCATTTAAGGTCTTATTTGAGGTATTTATTATGGGATCTCTTTTGCTATGGTCTGAGGCCTGTATTTATTTAGGGGGTCTGGTGTCTGTAGTTATTTTTAGAGTCTATTTATTTTGGGGTCTGCTTTTGGGTCTGTATTAGGGATGAGCGAATCGACTTTGGGTGAAACATCTGAAGTCAATTCACATAAAACTGCGTTTCAATACTGCACAGAGCACTCCATACAGTATTAGAATGTATTGGCTCCGTTGAGCCGAAGTTCTTACTTCACAAAGTCTCGCGAGACTTCGCATGATCACTTCAGAAAATTGATTTATACTTTAAAAAAACAATTCCTGAACTTGGGTTCGGTTCCAAGGTACCACTTGGAACCGAACCAGAGTTCGGGAAATGTTTTTTTTTACAGTATAAATCAATTTCTGAAGTTATTATGCGAAGTCTCGCGAGACTTTGTGAAGTAAGAACTTCGGCTCAACGGAGCCAATACATTCTAATACTGTATGTAGCGCTCGTTCTATACAGTATTAAAACAAAGTTTTATGCGAATCGACTTCGGATGTTTCACTGAAAGTCGATTCGCTCATCCGTAGTCTGTATATTTCTGGGGCACATATTTATTCAGGGGTTTCTTTTATGGGGTACATATTCAAGAGTCAACTTATTTAGGGGGGTTCTGGATTGGGGTCTTACTTTATTTTGGAAGTCTGTAAATATTTCAGGGTTTGTATTTATTATGGGGTTTTATTTTTATTCAGGGGTGTGGTCTTTGCATTTTTTTATTTTTTATTTAATGTCTTTGGTTCTGCATTGACATGTGATCTTGCCTGAGGTCTGTATAACTTTGAGATAAGTTTCTAAGATAAGAGTCTGTTTTATTTGGGGTATGATAAAGGATGTACCCACAGCTTGTGAATGGAATTTAGTAGGCTAGTGGGCTAGTGGTGTTTGGGGCAAGACCTATGTAAATGAGTGCCATATGTTAAAATTATTTAACTTTTATCACCTCTTCTTGGAATCTCAGAACCTGATGTTTCTCCTACCTGCATTGCGGACCATTCACTGGCTCACAGACAGCGCTGGAGACTGAGGAAGTGAGAAAACACTGAACACCAGGTACTTTACTGAGAAATTAACCAATTCACATACTCAGACCACCAGTGCTGTTCCCCTTAGCCTCTTTGCTACCAAAGACCCAATTACCAATCATTTTGAACTTATTTTATGATTTGGGAGGAAGACGTAGGTGCAATTTTACTTATCTGTCTAGAACAATAAAACACATAGACCGAGCTGTGCTTACTGACAGGGTCAGTTCACATGAATGTTTTTTGCGTGTATTTTGACGCATATTACGTGCGTAATACACCTGTAAACTGTCTCTTATTCATTCTAATGGTAGTCGGCAGTTGCTTCTTTTTTACACGTGGAAAGAAGCACCATATAAAAAAGAAGCAGCATGCCCTATCTTGGGGCAGAATCAGAGCTGATTTTCTTATTGTAATTAATGGGAAGCAGAAAAATACACATCAAAAACCACACCTAATTTTGAGGCAGATAAATCTGCTTGGATTCAGAGCTGATTTTTTAAAGGTGTATGTTAGAAATCAGCTGTGTGAACTGACCCATATCGGTTTCTCTGCATCCACGGCTGGATAACCTGGTTGACATAAAGATATCTGACATCAAGACTGAGTCAGGCCCTGGAAATATGCCAAGTGGTTACACAGTGCATAGATGAGGCACACGGTGATCATGATCATAGAGAATCATACATATAGAAGAATAATGCAAAATGTGATGTCACAAAGCAGGTATAACAGACGCTGTGATGTCACTGAACATGGATAATAAACACTGTGATAAACACTGTACAGAGGCAATTAACACCATGATCTCACTGTACAGGGATAATAAACAGTGTTGTCACAGCAAAGCGATAATTAAACGGGTTGTCGGAGTTTCGACATTTTAATTGTAAAAGTGATGGCAAGATATTGAAATAAACAACTTATACCTTTCCAAACAACCTATGCTCTAACTCAGCTCCAATCCTCCCCATCGTTTTATTTTTTAATTCTTTTAAAACATTAACTGGTACCTTACTGTGTATACCATCTTTTTTTTTTTTTATCAGACAACCTCATTAATGCAGCAGTGATATTACAGTATGGAGAATTAAAATACAGGTCTGAGCTAATGTAGCAATGACTGATTTCCCTTTTGCAAAATGTATTAGGCTACGTTCACACAACGACAATAAGTCGCACTATTGTCGGGCGACAATTTTTAAATTGGGAGTCTATGGTGTCTCATTGCGACATGCAACATGCTGCAACTTCGACGCGACAGTCGCAAAAAATCCATTCAAGATGGGTTTTTCTGCGACTGTCGCGACAAATGTTGCAGTGAAGTTGTGCCCTATTTGTCGCACGACAAATGTCGTTGTGTGAACGTAGCCTTACTAGTGATAATCAAATTTCAGTCATGACCTGTCCTTCACTGCTATAAAGTAACATAGGAACGAAATATATAGGAATGAAAATTATTTTTCGGTATATATTTTTGAGATTCTTTCTATAAACATTATTTCTTTATAATCCAGACAAACGTTCACAAAAGTTTAGAATGGGTCATTGTAAAATCACTTACCATCTTTATAGAGTACCAGCTACCTGTAGTTAGATCTTACTTAAGGCTTAAAAGGGATGTGTCATCAGAAAATGACCTATTGTTTAAACCACATTTTATGTGTAACATGTTTTTAAAGAATTTTTCATTATGTTTTTTTTTAATCTTTCATGTCAATATCTATATTTACACAAAAAAACTAAAATCCTGCAGTTTTCGCACTGTCCACTAAGTCTAATAATAGGCGCCACTTCTTGGTCTGTACAGACCGTAGTTATCTCCTCATCATTAAAGGCAGGTTTAGAATGGCATATATCACCTCTGTGTATAGATAAAGGTAAGATCCATCAGTCACAAAAGGTCAAAGCTTATCTATTCTTTTCTCCTACAATGACATCTGCACATGCCTAGAAAACTTCCCCATAGAAGTCAATGAGGTCCTCTCCAAACCATTGAGTCTATGGTCCATGTGGTTGCCATAAAGCAATTTTTTTTTCTAAATGCTGTTAAGAACAGCTCAGGCAAGATGGCAGCCCCCATAATCATGTACAGGAAATAGAATACAATAATCTGTAATCAGAAAATAAAAGCAAATTAGAAAAAAGATGTGTTACTATCTGGTTTTAACTGTCAGATAAAAGTTTTGGTGACATGTTTCCTTTAAGGGACAGAAGAAAACCACCTTTTAAAGGGAGTTTCTGACCTCTTGGGAAACCCCAAAATATTAAAACCCTAAAAATAAATCGGCAAATAGACTTGACATCGCCCAGTTGTTCCATATCGGTGGTCCCCAGCTCATCTTTGTTTAATCGGTGTGCAGCAATGACATGGTGTACTTAACTCTAACCACAGAGGCAATCTCAGTATGGATATCTGATTGGCTGCCAAGATCACAAGTCGATGGTTTATTATGTACCTATAATTTATTCTTAGCCAGCTTAAACAGGTTTTGTGAAACGGTTGAAAAGTTATTTAAGACATTTTTACATTACTTATGTTGTCAGCATACTGTCAGTTTGCATAAGTTCCCATGCACCAGATCCGTGTAAAATACACCATACCAATATGTTTGCGTTTAACGGTGCTTAAAATATAGGGAAGATTCCCTGCAAATAACAGATGCAAAATCAATTAGCGGATCTATAATTAATGTTGTAACTGATCTCTTTTGTGTACCCCTTATTGTCTTGCAATTTACTCATACTGTCATCCAAAGTATTTAGGTTGGCGGACATTCAAGACTTCAAGTTTACAGGATTCACAATTCACAGATGTTCAGGACTATCAAGCAGTCTGTGGGTGGAGAATGTCAAGTTTTAAATAGCATTCTGACCACTCTAGCGCATAGACAGCAGAGTTAAAGAATTTCCACATGGCACTTTCTACAAGACATAAATGATACACAGTATCCGAGGGTGTCTCATAAGTGTGGCATTTCTGCTGATGTTTCCATCATAAAGGTGCACTCTAGTTGCCTAGATTCCCTAATTCTAATTTTTCTTCTTGGAATCGGTTTTAAATTAGATCCTGATTCATATTTCCTTCATTCTACAAAACCACAAAACCTGTATCAGCTTACAGTACAATGTTTGGGTGGGAGTCTCTGTAGGAACCAAGTAAGAAGAAGGACACAGCAACCATTACTGTTCCTCTCTCCTTCCTTAGTAGTTGCTCTATACAGGAAAGTTGTCAGTGCAGGATAATGCAGCTATCAGTAAGTGAGTGCCATTTTTATGTATTCCAGTATACATTGATGTTGTTGTTTATGTTGTCTGTGTTCACATTTTTTATTTTAACACAGATTCATCTTTATGACAGTGGGATTATACTGCTGAGAAGAAGCATTCTGACTTCAGCATCATAACAACCGATAAATTGCAAAAATGATCTCGGGAGTACAAGTACACTGTATTTGATGTAAAGGAATTTCCCTGCATTGACAGCCTTACCACAAGACAGTTGTTGTGTATTAAGGACGTAAAAAAAAAATTCCCCTGTAGGTTTTATGCTACAACGTAGACTTCTAAACCAACTTAGCCTCGACTAAAGTCCACAAAGACATGGCAACACAGGAAGAACAGTCATAAAGTCCCAACTGATCAATGGTAACAACCTAGAAAGTCTAAAATTATACTCATACGCTAGCCACAAGTTGGCCAATTGCAGATCAGCTATGTATCATGTATGCCAAGATTGACTCAAGCACCAAGCAAAACAAATAAATAAGTGGAGGTGCCCAGTTGGAAAGAATCAGTGCCACTGACACTTGGTAGATTTCATTGGCTCATCCAGTCAAAGTCCCGCCTATTGACAAATGTGAAAAACTTTTATCACTTCTGCCAGTTGTCACTATAGTTGAGGTGGTCATACTTTATATCTACATGTACATCTCTACTAGATATTTATTTCTCTATTTATATCAAAAGAAGCTGAAGGAAATGAATTTTGAACCCTCACCTTGTACAGCTCTGTCATATCATCCTGATCCACACATATCACGGTGAGTCAACCTGCTTCATTTCTGGTCTACTTCATTTCTTGTTATTTGGTACTTTTCAAATATATAGTTTTTGTTTTTTTGCAAGCTTTTGAATCTTTTTAATCAATGTATTTACAGTACTAGTCACATTATTTAGCAATGTACTTGCAGTTTATGGTAAACTGTACACTAAAGGGACTTATTCTGTCGAGACACATGCAATGGATAGGATTTTGTCCGAAATGTTTAAACCTGGCTGATCGGTTCTTTTCTATGGAAAACCCAAAAATACTTTTGGTTTTATTTGCATATAGCTCTGGTGCTTGATTTCTCTTTATTCCAATGTACAGGAAAAGTACTGATTAATTTGGAGTTTGAGACAAAGATTGTGACTCATAGAAATATCTGAGAAATAAAAAATGATATTAAGCTATTCTGATGGCCAGTGGTGGTATGATTTGTTAGCTCGTTATAACTTCATTCATTAACATTTACAAAGAACTACATCACCTGTTCTCTTCATATATTAATATACCAGTGCATAAAGGATGTATTGTAACCTACTAAAGGAGATTGATTGGAAGTAAACATACTATATGCTTTGTATGGTGAACAGATTTCATCATTATTTATTCATTGTATTGTTTACTATATAGACAGGGAATATTACATTTCTTTGTTAAGGTTTATGGTAAAAAAAAATGATCGGATTGACATTATTTGTATTTTCATATTTACTGCATCATTAAAAAAAAAAAAAAAATCACATAACGGGGCAACAATAAGATCAATAGGTATGTTTCCATTTAGGTCCTGATCCAAAGCTTTTTTAATTTGATAAATGTGCATAGCAGCTTTCTGTAGCGCATACCACTAGTGATAATATTGCATCTACAATGATAGTAATATCAGAAAAATACCATGTCATTGAATCAACTATGTAAAATCTACATTCCAAAAGTCTTTTTCATCTGCATGCTGGCAGCAAATAAAAGGATAATTGAACATTCTACATAATGATAGTTTCTCATTGACTTCTATTCATTATTTGTTTTTGCAGAGAAGGGGTTGGCTGTTAGGGAGTTCCCTTTAAGAACAATGGGGGACAAAAAGTAGAAATCTAAAATTTTCTTCTGATTTGTATTTCGCATACATGTTGTACAACAAGCAGCTATATCATCCTGTGTGTACTGTTACTTTTTGGCATAACTTCACTTTCTATTGTGCCTTCATGCCTGATTAAAAAGTGTGCTGAAAGGAAATCTGAAGAAACATGTTCATGTTTACATCCCCTATAGCACCCTTTCCATATGTATACACATACAATTTCAGATAAACAGTTAGATTCCGAAACTGTTATCAATTTAGCTATATTCACTAATATGGTCAGGCGAATCGAGCTTCTGATGATAGATCCGAAGTCGATTCTCTGTTTCCGTACAGCATTTACAATGTATTTGCTTTGTGTGGGAAAATTTTGTCTCGTCCGAAGTTGCGCAAGACTTTGGTAAATAACTTTGGTATACCTTTCTGCGGATTTGAAAACATTTTAAAATAGGAATCCAAAGTTGACTTCGGGACTGGCGGGTTCCTCGGTACTGAACCCGACTTCGGATTGCTATTTTGAAATGTTTTTAAATCCGCAGATAGGAATACTGAAGTCATGTACAGAAACAGCATTACAAACAAAGTTTTTTAACAAATTGACTTCAGATCTATGATCTGATGCTCGATTCGCTTAACCTTAATCACTATAGCTGGTACAGTACAGTAAAGTGGCCATGTTACTAGGAAACCACACTTAATCAATTAGGATTTAATACGTGCTGACACTGATGTTGACAGAAATCTGTACCAAGAGATGAAAATTCTGTAATAAGTGCATGTAAGTGGTTACAGTCTGTGTACAGCGCAGTCAAATATGTTGAAGATATACCATATACATTCAACGCAAAATAATCAACAATTATTTACATAAAATCCTTGACTGCATATCTATTAACCCCCTGCAGGTTAGGATTTTGTATTGGCACATTGACAACAATTACTAGGTAGGGTCTGGGTAGACAGGTCTACATCAGCTTTTACCCATTGCCATTTGCTAGGTTGCTTTCCGAATACTTTTCATTTGGATTAAATGGGTTGTCCAGGTTTTTTTATTTGACCCCCAGCCATGAAGAAATCCATACTCACCTATTTTCTGTCACTCCATTCCAGCAAATTCGCCCCAGGACTCTCTTCACTGGACTTTTGATCCCCATGTGTCAACTTTCGCATGGACCGGGCACGTCCACCACTGAAGTCAATGACCAGTGGTAATGTGTTCCCAAAAGACACAAACTGCGGACAGTCACTGGCTGCAGCAGCATGCACGGGATCTGGTCCATGCAGAATTTAAAGGGGTTATCCGATATCTAAAATATCCCCCCAATGCCCGGTCCCCCTTGCATGGATTATACTTACCTGCTTCCCGGCACTCATGTCGCTCTGGATCCCTGGAGGTTGCCGCTGCATCTCCCCATTGCTTGGATCGAAACATCTGGCGATGGGGGCGAGCAGCCAATAGCAGGCCACGTCGGGCACAAGCCCCCTTGAGCTTGGTCACTGTCGCGGCCTGATATTGGCTGCTCCGCTGTTGCTGGATGTTTTGATCTGAGCGACGAGGAGATGCAGTGGCAGCAGTGCAGTGATCCGGAGTGATCCGGGTGCCAGGGAGCAGGTAAGTATAATCCATATTAGGGGCCGGGCATTGGGGGGATATTTTAGATATCGGATAACCCCTTTAACAGACGGGGACCGGAAGTTTTGTGAAGACAGCTCAGAAGGGGAGCCAGATTTGGAGTGGCAGGGAAAGGGTGAGTATGAATTTCTCTCTAGGTACTGCTGGCTGGAGGGCAAATAAAAAATAAAAAAAAAATGAACCAGATAACCCATTTAAAGTCTTGACTCTAGTTTGTCCACTTCAGTAAGTTTACACTGCCCCCACCCTCCAAACTCTCTGAGATCCATAACAGTAACCAGTATTTAAGTTTAACTATGTGCTTAAAAATACAAATTTCACCTTTTTTGAAATATTTTTATGAGTATTTTTATTAGTGATATGACAGCTTGCTAGATCTAAAACACATTCTGTATATTATGCACTCACACATAGGTTTGTGAAGTCTAGTTCGATATGGAGTAATTACATTTTAACTGTTTCCTAGATCATCATGAAAATGTACATCCATTTCCTGCAACTCCATATACATGTAAATAATGTACTAACATCTAAGATTGGAGAAAACAGCTATTTCTAGGATATACATATTGATGACCTATCCTCAGTACAGGTCATCGATATGAGATTGGTGGGGGTCCGGCTCCTTACAACTTACCAAGCACAGCGCAGTACTTTATATAGTGTCTGTGCGGTATTGCAGCTCAGTCCCACACATGAATGGAGACTGACCTGCGCCTAGGCCATGTGGCCAGTGAACGTCACATCACATGGCCTAGGAAGAGGCCCAAGCTCTCATGAAGCTGATCGGTGTGGGGTCCTGGACCCCCGCCAATCTCATATTGATGACTTATCTTGCAGCTAGGCCCTCAGTATAAAAATCCTAGAAAACCCCTTTAAGTATAACAATTAAGGCTGATCATGATGAGAACAAAGGAAGGGTAACTGAGACAGCCAAAAACCTCAGGTAAAAGATGCCTTTGCATTTTGCATGAACAGGCAGCAATGTACTGTTATACACAATGGACATATGACTGTACATTTTTTTTAAAAACATTACATGCTTGAAAAAAATAAGTTAAAATGTGACAAAAAAATTGTAAAATATTAAATAAATTAAGATTAGATAAACAACTCAATACAAAAAATACAATACATACAATACAATTATTTTAAATCATTTTATTCAATTAAAGTGACAAGAACATATAAAACATATTTATATATCCACACATTTGTCTTGAGTCCAGATCCATACCATTCATTTTAACGCTAAACACCACACAAAAAAATAAAAAATCTTTTTTGTGTATTTCCCATACTAATAATCATGTAAATTAAGTGTTACCATATTTTTAACCTAAAAAAAAAAAAAATCGGGAAAAAACAAGGCCTCAAATAGGTATGTAGCCATATGGTTTCTCGTGACACATTGTACTTCATGTTAGAAGTAAATTTGGGTTAAATTTTGTTTTTCTTTATTTATAAAAAAAAAAATAAAAATTTACAGAAAATCCCCTATATTTTAAGCACCAATTCAGTTATAAAGTGTTGAGGGGCTTACATAATAGAAACCACCCATAAATGACCTCATTTTAGAAACTCCACCCTCAAATTATTCAAAACTGATGTTACAAACTTTGTTAACCCTTTAAGTATTCCACAAGATTTAAAAGAAAATGGAGGTGAGATTTCAAACTTTCATTTTTTGTGCAGATTTTCTACCATTTTTTTCCTGCAACACAGCAATAGTTAACAGCAAAACAAATGGCAATATTAATTACCCTGGTTCTGCAGTTTACATACCCCATATGTGTTAGTAAACTGCTCTATGGGCACATGGCAGTTGTCAGAAGGGAAGGAGCACAGATTTTGTTGAAATGGTTTTTGGGCAACATATTGTATTTGATGAGACCCTGACGTACTCCCTACAGTGGAAATCCCCAAAAAGTGACCCTATTTTGGAAACTACACCCCTCAAGGAATTTAGTAAAGGGTGTATTGAGCACTTTGACCCCACAGGTGTTTTACAGAATATAGAAAGACTTGGCTGTGAAAATGAAAAATTTAATTTCTTCCCAAAAAATGTTCATTTAGCCCCAAATTTTTAATTTTCACAATGAGTAACAGGAGAAAAAGCACCTCATAATTTGTTACCCATTTTCTCCTGAATACAGCAACGCCCCATATGTGGCTGTAAACTGCTGTGGGGGCACAACACAGGACTCAGAAGGGAAGAACTTCCATATGGGTTTTGCAGCGTGGATTTTGATGGACTGGTTTATGGGGAGTTTATTGAATATCTCTAGGGTACCATTTCACTTATTTTCTGACAAGTATACATTTTTTCTGTGTAAGGACTTATTTTTTGCGGGATGAGAGAGATTCCCATCCCTCTGCAAACTCCGTACATGCCATTGTTAGTGATGACCGCAGCATACAAGGGATTAATGCTCCGGCAGCGATGTATTCACTGATGCCGGCGTATACAGCAGGAGCTTGACTGTCAAGAACAGCTGGGCCCCTGCAGCTGATCAAGCGAGCACAGCTCCTGCACTCACCCAATCACAGCACCGTAAATGACGCAAGTCACATCCCGCTGTATTGTACATGTATGGCGCTGGTCAGGAAGGGGTGTAATTGCTGGGGCTTGAAATGCGGTGATGCTAAACATTTTCTTTTTAAAAGGGTTTTTATTGTGAAAAAGTAGTAAAACTTAAAAACTGTAGATATTTGATATCACTGTCATCATAATGACCTAGAGAAAAAATGTATCTTGCTTTTTATTCTAATAAGTTTACATTGCAGTTTATCAAAATGTCCCGCAAAAAACAATCCCTCATAACAGCTGTATCAACGGAAATATATAAAAATTGTAGCTCTTGGAATGCAACAATGAAAAAAGGAAACAAATTGCTTGTCACTAAGGCCCAAAACAGGCTGAACACAAATGGGTAAACGTACTGTATGTGAAACGTGCGTTACTAAACCAACACTGTGATCATTGTACTGTTCAAACAGTAATTAGAAAAGGGGACCCCATCATTATTTTTTCTCAATTTCCATGTCCCCCATCCTGTTGACCTAGTAGAGCACTGTGTGTGTCCACCTCTCCCCTTGTTTCTCTTCTGCCAATCCCTTCATTGGCTCCCCCTTTAAATACTAATCACTACATATAAGCCTGTCCACAACCTGTCCCCTCCTTACATCTTCCATGTGCTTTCGTGATACATCCCCACATCTCAGGTCCTCACAGGACCTCCTTCTTTGTTCTCCACTCCTCTGTTCTTCACACATCAACTACAGGATTTCTCACATGCCACTCTCTTACTCTGGAACTCTCTACCTCAGCACATCAGACTCCCCCCGACATCCAAACCTTCAAAAGTAGCCTGAAAACCCACCTCTTTAGGAAAGCCTACCACCTGCAATAACTATGCTGCCACCACACAGCCATATGATCAGCCTTTACTGTCACCTACTGTGTTCCTCCTCCTTCCCTTGTAGATTGTAGGCTCTTGCGTAGAGGGTTATCTTCCCCTCTGTACCAGTCTGTTAAAGGGGTTGCCTCACTTCAGCAAATGGCATTTATCATGTAGAGAAAGTTAATACAAGGCACTTACTAATGTATTGTGATTGTTCATATAGCCTCCTTTAATCGGCCCGGAATGCACTTCTGCCGCTCCCGACTGTTAGATTTCGAGACCGGTTCTCATGTGAGATCTCAGCCCCGACCCGTGCAGCAATTAGACTGGACCGCTGTAAAAAGGTGGTGGCTGATTCTAAGACCCCTTAGTGACCGCAGTAAAAAGGTGTTAAAAGCTTTTGAATACACTTGCCATTTCTGCTGTAGTTTCTTGCTGGCAATCATTGTATCTTAATGGAAATAACGTGTGATGTCAGATGTAACAGAAAAAAACCTGAACATAATAGGCTGGAAAAGTCCAATAAGACCCTGCTGATTACATCGAGCATCTTAAATCTAGAAATTCCCAGGTCTGACGGCATTACAAACCACACCTAAAGTAAAGAAGCCACATATACAGAGGCCACGCTTCACTGTCAGGCAGTTTACAACTTGTCATCCTGTTTGCCCGTCAGGGGAGCTGATACTCTCAAGCTATATTTACTGATTGATGGAGTGTCATATATCAGGTGCTGCATGCTTTCCTATCAGACTAGTGTCCTTCAGTGCCATGAAAACAGACAGGACTTTCCTCCATTCTACAATATTCATTCACAGCTACAAGCTGTTATAAAGACCAGCGGTGTACATAGAAAATACTGGGCCCCATGGCAAGAATCTGAATTGGGCCCCCTTGTGAGTGCCCCATTGCACCCTTTAGGGTACATGCACATCTACTGCAGAGGTTCCAGCAGAAGCCTCTGTTGCAGATTCTGGCAAAAACAAAGGGCAAAACACCTCTGCGTGTGGGATCTCCAATGACCCCATGATTGTGAATGGGATCCGGCAGGTGCCAGCAGTGTTTGGCTTATGCTGGATCTTGCAATTCTGGAATGCTGCTGGAATAGAATACCCAAATCTGATCGCAGGTGAGTACCTAGCCTTACCCGATGAACTGTGCCCGCTGCTGCTACTTTTCATATAGTGTTATCCTTCCCCCATGGACTGTGCCTGCTCCTGCTTCACCTCCTCCCCAATGCTGAGCGCAGTCAGGGCCTGGGGCAGATCTTCACGGAGCTGGACTGGAGTCTGGACTGGTGATGGTGCGGGAGTTGATCAGGTCCGGACTGGTCAGTCAGGTCACAGTGCGACGTGTGCTGGAAGAGGAACAGAACAGGGACATTTTACAAAGTGCAGACACCGAAAACTAAAGGATTTAATCCAGTCACAACTGATGTTTCTCTGACTGATGCAGAACCTCCTTATACACACCTCAGCTGCTGAAGAACTTCATAATACACACATCAGCTGCTGGAGAACCTCCTAATACACACCTCAGCTGCTGCAGAACCTCATAATACACACCTCAGCTGCTGCAGAACCTCATAATACACACCATAGCTGCTGCAGAACCTCCTAATACACACATCAGCTGCTGCAGAACCTTCTAATACACACCTCAGCTGCTGCAGAACCTCATAATACACACCATAGCTGCTGCAGAACCTCCTAATACACACCTCAGCTGCTGCAGAACCTCATAATACACACCTAAGCTGCTTCAGAACTTCATAATACACACATCAGCTGCTGCAGAACTTCATAATGCACACATCAGCTGCTGCAGAACTTCATAATGCACACATCAGTTGCAGCAGAAACTCATAATACACACCTTAGCTGCTGCAGAACCTCATAATACATGCCTCAGCTGCTGCAGAACCTCCTAATTCCACAGCTCAGCTACTGCAGAACTTCATAATGCACACATCAGCTGCAGCAGAAACTCATAATACACACCTCAGCTGCTGCAGAAGCTCATAATACATGCCTCAGCTGCTGCAGATCCTCCTAATTTCACACTTCAGCTGCTGCAGAACCTCCTAATACACACATCAGCTGCTGAAGAACTTCATAATACACACATCAGCTGCTGCAGTACTTCATAATGCACACATCAGCTGCTGCAGAACCTCATAATGCACACATCAGCTGCTGCAGAACCTCATAATACACACCATAGCTGCTGCAGAACCTCCTAATACACACCTTAGCTGCTGCAGAACCTCCTAATACACACCTCAGCTGCTTCAGAATCTCCTAATACACACATCAGCTGCTGAAGAACGTCATAATGCACACATCAGCTGCTGCAGAACCTCCTAATACACACCTCAGCTGCTGCAGAACCTCCTAATACACACCTAAGCTGCTTCAGAACTTCATAATACACACATCAGCTGCTGCAGAACTTCATAATGCACACCTCAGCTTCTGCAGAACTTCATAATACACACATCAGCAGCTGGTGCAGAACTTTATAATGCACACATCAGCTGCTGCAGAACCTCCTAATACACACCATAGCTGACGCAGAACTTCATAATACACACCTCAGCTGCTGCAGAAGCTCATAATACACAAATCAGCTGCTGCAGAACTTCATAATACACACCTCACCCGCTGCAGAACAATATAATACACAAATCAGCTACTGCAAAACTTCAAATTGCACACATCAGCTGCTGCAGAACCTCATAATACATACCTCAGCTGCTGCAGAACCTCATAATTCACATCTCAGCTGCTATGGGACCTCATAATACACACCTCAGCTGCTGCTGAACCTCCTAATACACACCTCAGCTGCTGCAGAACTTCTTAATACACACCTCAGCTGGCAAGGGAACTACAAGTCTCATCATCACCAGATTGTTAGTATTGGAAATTAGAGGGCAACACAGAGAGAGGTAAAATGGAGAGAACTACAACTCCCAGCATGTCCAGGCTGTTATTATTGGATACAA
Organism: Bufotes viridis; assembly: GCA_033119425.1. Classification (NCBI taxonomy): domain Eukaryota; kingdom Metazoa; phylum Chordata; class Amphibia; order Anura; family Bufonidae; genus Bufotes; species Bufotes viridis. Next base: position 31,009 of record JAKVIS010001114.1, read on the forward strand.
GTGGATATTACACAGAGAGAGAGTATAAGGCCGGATTCACATCACCGTTTAGTTTCCGTACATCTGATCCGTCAGGAGAACAGAACAAAAAAGAAAAAAAACATCCTGCATTTCAAGCATAAGTTCTGCATATTTGGCATCCGTTTCAGCCATTTCCGTCTGAGATCCGTTATTTTAGATGGAAAAAAGTCCTGCACGCAAAACGGAAAACTAAACGGTGATGTGAACCCAGCCTCAGAAGAGAGAACTACAAATCCCAGCATGTCCAGATTATTATAGGGCAGTGGTGGCGAACCTATGGCACTGGTGCAAGAGGTGGGACTTTGTGGGCACCCACACCCTGGAAAAGTCTATGATATACCAATATGCCTTAGACTTTTCCTGCCACTCATCAGCACAGGCATTGTATGTAGGCTATTATAGCTAAATGATAAAGTACATGTTAGATATACTATATTGGACTGTAGTATTCAGGTTACATTGCCGTGTTGACACTTTTGCGATAAATAAGTGGGTTTTGGGTTGCGGTTTGGGCACTCGGCCTCTAAAAGGTTCTCCATCACTGTTATAGGGCATCATCCAGTTGTACTAGGTTAGAGCTTTAAAAGGAAATAACTATAACCCCCAGTATGGCCAGACTTATTATGGGGCATCAGTATACATTACAGAGAGGGGGTATAAGAGGAGAGAATTACAACTCCCAACATTACCAGACTGTACTAGGGCATACATTGAAATTACAGTACTCCCATTTCCTAGGATATTATGTAGGTTATCCCAGGTTATCTCAGGACAGGGTGGATCATGACTAAGAGCCTGCTGGCTCGAAACATGTTGAGCTGAAGGATGACTGAGGAATTATTATCCATCGTACTGTATGCGCTTGAAGATTTCAAATAAAGAACCGTAAGATTTTTTAACTTTACGTGCTGGATTCAAACCATTCTTTGAGTATGTTATCCCAGGACACCACACAGAAGCTCCGCCCCCTCACAGCGACATGGCATTTCATAGGTCTTTCACCAGTCCTCTGCACTGGTCACATGATGATGACATCACCAAAGGTCCTTCAGACTTCTTCTGCTCTGCTATTCCTTGGCTTCCTGCATTGGTCACATGATGATGACATAACCAAAGGTCCTTAAGACTTCTTCTGCTCTGCTATTCCTTGGCTTCCTGCACTGGTCACATGGTTGATGACATCAACAAAGGTCCTTCAGACTTCTTCTGCTCTGCTATTCCTTGGCTTCCTGCACTGGTCACATGATGATGACATCACCAAAGGTCCTTCAGACTTTTTCTGCTCTGCTATTCCTTGGCTTCCTGCATTGGTCACATGGTTGATGACATCACCAAAGGTCTTTCTCCACTTCTCACATTCTCTTTTCACACAGGTAGCTATAAAGCTCATAATATCACTGACAAGGACTGTAGCTGTGCTCTAGTCGTGCAGAGCTAAGAAGCAAAATAGCATTCCTATAGGTAGTGACTTACGCGTAGTTTTAAAATCATGTCTGTTTAAAAAATAGCGTTGCAACCCGGGGCATAACTACATAACTAGAAATGACTGGGCCCCATAGCAAATTTTTGAACTCCCCCCCTGTAGCAACTTTCCTGCAACCCCCTCCTCCCGTGCAGCATGTGACTCGTCACCACTATAGCCAGTCATTGGCTGCAGCAGTCACATGCCTCGATTCAAAATGGATGTTGATGCGGGGAGACCCGGGATGTGCAGAGCAGGGATCAGGTAAGTATGATCACTACCATGGGTCTCAGAGGTCTGAAAAAAAGTGTACAACCCGTTTATTTATATAATCTCCTAACAGGTCCTACACAGCAGTGACAACACCCCAAAACTTAGCAGTGTGACAGAGTTTCCGGGTGCTGTCAGTAGCACTTTCAGGCCAGCAGGCCTAGGCATTATTCATGTTCAGCTCATATACGAAAGTGTCCCCCCCCCCCCCACTTCCGGAGCCCCCTTTCTCTCCCATCCTGCTCCACTCCTTTTGTCTCCTGTCACTGAGCTACAGGTCAATGATAGAGACAGTGACATGCTGATTAGTGATGAGCGGAAGGGGCAATATTCGAATTTGCGACATTTTGAAAATATTCGTCAATGTAAATCGGCAATGTAATATTCGCGTAATGCGAGTAATCTAAAACTCGAATATACAGCACTATAGAATATATATATTCTTTTTTTAGAATATACGTCATTTTTTTCAATTTAATGTGAACAGTCATTGGCCCAAAAGCAACTTAAGCAGGGAGGAATCATGACTTCAGATGGAAAAAAAAATGAATATTCTAAAAAACAAAAATATAGCACTATATTCTATAGTGCTACATATTCGGGTGTTAGAATATTCGCATTACAACTCAAAATTCGAATATTCGCACTCAACACTAATGCTGACCTGAGTTCTCAGAGACTCAGTCCCCTGATGCCCAGACTCTGCACTCCCCTCAGGATGCACAGGACGAGCATGTGCTGCTCTTCCAGTCCTAAACTGTTTCCGGACGTGGCAGGCTCTGCATAGGTAAAGAACTTCATAGTGCTGGCTAGCACCATGACGTTCTTCACCAGCAGCAGGTCCTCCTGAGTCCTGATGCTGACCTGCACAGTGCTGAATAGTGTTGATCGCCAATATTCTAATCGCAAATTTTTATTGCGAATATCGGCACTTCTAGAATATAGTGCTATATATTTGTAATTGCGAATATTCTAGTTTTTTTCATCAGTACTACTGCTTCTTGCTTGTGGGCCAATGAGAAGGCTGCAATGTCTTTGTCTAAGCTTAGCAACATCCCTAGCAACCAACAGGAAAGTTGCCTACCCCTTTACTGTATAAGAACCTCCCCATCAGCCATTTTCTGCAGTTTTTTTTTTAGTTCTCAGAGAGAGACAGCAGTATCATTGCTGTGCTCGGTGCTTTGCGGACTCATCTGGATCCTTATTCAATTACATTAGATAGTTAGCTCATATATATAATACAGATAGTGGGAGATAGTCAGTGTAGTGATATAGTGTAGCTGATAGGTTCCAGTGCAGGGTGTTAGATAGTGTGATAGGAATTACTGTGCTGTGATAGGGATTAGCGTCTCTGTTAGACACAGTGCTGTGATGTCACAACAATACTTAGTGCACCAATCAGTAATATCTACTTAGACCTGATAAAATGTGAAGTTGCACGTATTGCGCAAAAAAAATGTGCCTCATTAGTGCCGATTTGCACATTTGCGACAATAATGACTAGAATTCGCAAATTTATTGCAAATATTATGCGAAAAATTTGCAAAATATCGCTTAAACGAATATTCCCTTTGCCGCTCATCACTAGTGCTGGACTCAGGAGTCTACCAGTGCCACTATATGTTCCAGGCCCAGACCCTCTGCTGCCACCCATTAAGTTCTCCGAAAGGTGCCCAGAACTTTTGCACTGGATTCAAACTGGATTTGTGAAATTGTGAAATTCTTTCAGAATAGACTTTAGGTCCTGAGAAAAGACTTAATCAGAATAAACACATTCTTCCATCAATGTTCATCACTTTGCTCCTAATCACTTCCCTTAACGTTGTGTATAGGTGAATCTCTGTATACAACTGAAATGCACTAAGTGAATCCGCATGGATGTTTGAAGTGTCCTGGTTAATCCACGATAAAAGGTGGATCAGCAAAGTGCACAATGACTTCTTGGCTGGAGGCACCAATGCGTAGAGCTTTGAATGTAATTGCCGCTGTAAACAGCTGGGTGTAGCCAGGATGTAATTAGGGACAGGAAAACTGATATGCCGCTTTTGAAGCTAATATGTTTTAAAAAGATCATAATGTGTTGTGACACTTGGTCAATAGTCCAAGTCTGGAAATGTGCTCCTTGGTGTTTTAGAGACTATAAATGTAAGAATGGCTTTACACACACCTGCAGAATTCCCACTCCTGAGCATATGAGTCTGCCATGTCCTAAAGAATCTACATGTACACAGTTCAGAGTGGTCCTAGTTATAAAATGCAAAGTCCTGAGAAATCAGCATGACTAGCCTGTCCCCTAACTTGGATATGGTTCCTCAAAACTCTTCATTCGACAGATATAACAGGAGCCAGTGCAGGGTTGTTATACCTTCTAAGACCAGGCCTTCTGGCTGCCACATGCTGCAATCCTGCCCACTTGCTGCAACCAATGCCTGCATAATTTTCAAAGGAAGAACTTGGCTTAAAGGGGTATTCCCCTTTGGGCACTGTTTGGTTATTTGGATAAGGAGAAATACAACTGCACCCCGGGATGTAGGAAACTGCTACACTTTGTGGCAGCGGCGGGCACCAAGGCAATTTTGCAAGTCTGGTTACAGCCCACAATTCCCCCTTTTAAATTATTCTTGGAGAAACTATCTAATATCATGCACATTGACTGGGTGGAGGCGTCACACCAAAAAGACAAAAAAGTAGAACATTTCTTTCAGGTGTGGGAAAGCTTTATTAAAATACTGCCGTTACATATCCGTAAGGCCATACACAAATGCTTTTCGGGGACCACATGGTTTCTGCAACAGATGACAGTTGGCGAAGAACCGGTTCTACTATCCTGAGCCGGGGGAGAGGGGGATCATTGAGCCCAAACACTCCCGAGCATCTCCGTTTTTGTTCTAGTCTTTTCTTTATTTGTCTGTGTTGTTCTCTAATTCACTACTACAAAGTACAATAGGAATGAGACAATATCATGGCATCTACCCCGGGAGCCCACTAGGGATCATATCAGTCTATAGTATTAAGGCTTTCTCGGGGACGGCTGCTATTGTATCCCACGGAGACGATCGGCTAATACTCACAGATTAGTTGGGTTTTTGTCAGCCTCTGTATGTTCATGGACACTACAACTGGTAAATTACTTTGCACTTGTAAGAATGGATACTAATGGTAGACACTGGCTTTGTTTGTATGTTTATTCTTTAAATATTTGAAAAATTAATAAAAACAGTTAAAAAAAAAAAAAGGGGGTATTCCCATATCAGACAATGGGGGCATATCGCTAGGACCCACACCTGTATCGAGAACGGAGCGGGGAGAGCTGTGGCTGGAGGACCCCAGATTTCCCGGGGTCTGTCCACCACCAAGCGCTGCTCCCCGCCTCTACTATACAAGTGAATGGGAGCGCACCACGCATGCGCGGCCCATGCTCCCATTCATTTCTATGGGGCCGACGGAAATAGCCAAGCCAGCGCTCGGCTATATTCGCAGGCCCCATAGAAAATGAATGGAGGGCGGCTGCGCATGCGCAGTGCGCCCTCTGTCACTTTCAGGGCTCCGTTCTCGACCCGCACCTATTAGACAATAGCGGCTTATCCTAGCGATATGCCCCCATTGTCTGAGATGAGAAAACCCCTTTTACCCACAAAACTGTGTGTCTGTTGGCTCTATGCAACACGTGGTTCATGTAAAAATGGCCTAAAGCAAACAGTAAAGACAAATTCCAAAGAGACTGCTGCACCAGATCATGTATATAGTTTCTGTCCACAGAAACATGCAATGAGGAACTGTAGTATGCTGAACTGGAAGTACTGGATCCATCTAACCAGGTCAGATCTAGCTGTGTTAAAGGGGTTGTCCCACAATCAATATGTGTCACCTGTCTACAGGGTAGGTGATAAATGTCTGACTACTGGGGACCCACCACTGATCTTTCTTACTTTGTGGACAATTCGCTGAGCAATTTAACCATAGGACAAGACATTTTTACCTTTTTACATTTAAAGAGATGGCCCAAGTTAATTGAAAACTCAGGTCGTTTCTGCAAATGGTCTAAAATAGGAATCAGCAACGTCTGGCACTCCAGCTGTTCTGAAACTACAACTCCCAGAGTCACCTCTATGGGCGATATAAGATGAGCCAAATAAATGTGCATGTTGGGAGTTGTATGTAGTTTAACAACAGCTGGAGTCAGTGTCGGACTGGGGTGCCAATGGCCCACCAGTAGAAATGACTCTAGGGCCCCACCCTATAGTTTCATACAAATATTGACACTTAAGGGGATTTTCCGATTTTCATGAACATTCTTTAAAATGATCCTTTATATAGGAAGCTGTTGTGTAATAGCGCACATGACTGCTGTACACCACTGAGGCCAGTGATTAGTTACAGCAGTCAGGTGCGATACACAGGCATTTTACCGTGGCAGCCAAAACATTATGTCCCAGCTGCAGCCCGACAGAGAGTATTGGCGCTGGATTAAATAGTGATCAGGATGGTGAGTTTAGGTGGGGTTTTTTTTTGTTATTTTTTATTTTTTTTTATTTTTTTTTTTAACAGCATCCCTGTAGTTTGGCCTCAAAAATATTAACTTCGGGTTTAAGTTCAGTACTTAGATACCATAACAATACCAAGCTCAGTACTTAGATACCATAACAATACCAAGCTCTGTACTTAGATAAGGTAACAGAACCAAGCTCGGTGGATAGATACAGCAACAGAACTCTGTTACACACATAATTCTACACATGCCTGCAATATTTCATACACACACTGTCATACATGCAGTCACTCTTACATACATACACTGTCATACATGCAGGCACTCTTACATACACACACTGTCATACATGCAGGCACCCTTTCATACACACACTGTTATACATGCAGGCACTCTTACATACACACACTGTCATACATGTAGGCACTCTTACATACACACACTATCATACATGCAAGTACTCTTATATACACACACTGTCATACATGCAGGCACTCTTACATGCACACACTGTCATACATGCAGGCACTCTTACATACACACACTGTCATACATGCAGGCACCCTTTCATACACACACTGTTATACATGCAGGCACTCTTACATACACACACTGTCATACACGCAGGCACTCTTACATACACACACTGTCATACATGCAGGCACCCTTTCATACACAAACTGTCATACATGCAGGCACTCTTACATACACACACTTTCATGCATGCAGGTACTCTTACATACATACACTGTCATACATGCAGGCACTCTTACATACACACACTGTCATACATGCAGGCACTTTTTTTTAAACCAATTACAATACATGTAGATTCCTCACCTCATGGCTCTCTGTGTTGCTAGTTGTGTCCCCAGGTCCTGAGCCAGGCTCTTCCCCCTCGCAGCAGCAGGGCTAGGCTCCAGACTGACCACACAGGCAGCAGTCCTTCTAGCAGAGCTGCCTTATTGGAGGAGAGGCTGTCAGTGCTATTGACTGACAGGTTTTAGTCCAATCAGCACTCCTGGTCAGAGTAAGGCTGTTTCCACATGATCTAATTTACATAAAATCGCTGCAAAAAACCTCGTGTTTTTTTTTGCCGTGAAATTGTTAAAATCAGATCATGTGAAAACAACCTTACTCTGACCCGGAGTGCTAATTACACAAAAGTTGTCAGTTCCCATGAATCAGCGCTGGTGTGGAGCCCTCTTTCTCATTTAGGATGAATCGCAGGCAGTGTACTGTGTACAGGGGGCGGAGCTTATCGCAGACAGCTTCTAAGCAAGGAAGCTCACTTCCTGCTTCGGGGGCCCACCGAAGATTTCCCCATCTACCCAGTGTACCAGTCCGAGCCTGGCTGGAGTGCTGTTACTGATACCTGGTCTAAAATAACAAAAGAATCAATACTCACCCCTTTTTCTCTCCTGCTGCTTCCTGCACTGCGCTCCAGTCCTCTCCACTTCTGTTTATTTTCCTGGCTGCAGCAGTAACATCCTGTGTACTGCTGAGGCCTGTGATTGACAGCATGGTGACCTGAGTGCATAGAACGTCATTATTACAGCCAGGAAGATGAGTGGGGGAGGATGGAAGTGCATCGCTGGAAAAAGCAGAGGAGATAAGGGGTGAGTATTGATTCTTTTTATTATTTTAGACCATTTCCAGGGCTGCCCAAGTTTTTATTTTACTTGGGCAACCACTTTATGGCTCTGTTAAAGAGACTGCCTCATCTGGATATTTATGGCATATCGATGAGATATGCTATATATGTCTGATAGTTGTGGGTTCCTCCTTTGAGACCCGCTCCTTTCTCAAGAACAGTGCCCTGCCATGAATGGAGAGCATGCTCAGTACACACAGCCAAAGCATTTTAAAGTATATATTCTTTTTTAGAATAGAAATCTATGGCAGACAGATGCACACATATTGGTATGGATATGTGTTTTGATCAGCTGAAGAATAAAAAGGGAGAAAAGCAAAAAAAAAGATCAGTGAAATGAATTGTAACTTTATGCAACTGTATACTGACTGTATAGTTTTATTATATAGGTTTCTGTTCTCTTAAAGGTAAACACATGATGCAAGCTTACATGCGTTTATTCTTCGTATGCCTTTTATGCATTTAATGTATCGTTGCAACGCATTAGCTATAAGTCACTTTGTTCTTGGTAATTTATTTGTGATGTCACCATGTTAAAAGCGTGATGGCAAAATTAGGTTTTGAATGGTAACAGCTAAAACAGGGTGTGGAATAATTGCTTTTGCCTTAGGCTAAAGCATTGTATTGTTCTGAGACTGAATTTTAATTAGTGTTGCATTTATGTGTTTTATTCTCAATTTTTTTTATTCAAAGAGAGATTTTTGTTCTATCTTCTTTAACCCTATCATTGCCATCAAAAGTATTTTAACCTCCTGCAGCGTGCTGAAGCAAGACTTTTTAATCCTATAAAACATGGGTGTCAGAGTGCAGAAGTTGGAATCGCATCAGCAGCCACATGATCTGCATGGATCCTAGAGGAACCGCTAAACTTTCCCTCCCTACCCTAATAAACTGGATTATGACAACTGAACGAGAGAATGTGTAGAAGACTTGTCAGCTTCTCCATGCAACACATACTATACAGACCAAAGTTTTGGGACACATTATACCTACCGGAGCTTTTATGACATCCCATTCTAAATACATAGGCATTAATATGTCTAGGTATTAATTTCCTGGATATGGTTTCTCAAAATACTTCATTCCCCAGACATAAAGGGAGCCAGGGTAAGGCCTCTTGCACACGACCATATGGCTTTTTCAGTATTTTGCGGATCCGTTTTTTGCAGACTACTTGCAAAATACTGAAAAAGCTAATGCGGATGACGTCCATGTGCATTTAGTTTTTTGCGGAACAGAACAGCTGGCCCCTGATAGAACAGTACTATCCTTATCCGTTATGCGGACAATAATAGGACATGTTCTATCTTTGAACGGAACGGAAATATGGAAACAGAAGGCACACGGAGTACCTTCCCTTTTTTTGTGGATCCATTGAAATGAATGGTTCCGTATATGGGACGCAAAGAAAGGAACGTAAACGGGGGGAAAAAAGTTTGTGTGCAAGCAAGTGCGGATGCGTGCGATTTTCACGCCGGGTTGCTAGGAGTTAAACGTCTATTCACTGTATTATTTTCCCTTATAACATGGGTATAAGGGAAAATAATAGCATTCTTTTTTTTTTTTTTTTTTTTCAAAGTTTTTATTATCTCAAAAGAGTACAGATTTATAAAAGGAACAAAATTACACACTCATCCCCAACCCAACCCACAACCCCCCCCCCCTCCCACCCTGCAGGAAAGAAGAAAACAAAACAAAACACATAACTACTTAGCCATCCCAATCCTTCCAGATACTCTCCCACTTTACATAGGACCCTCTTTGGCTGTACAGGATCTTCTCATAGCTTTTCACCTTCCTGACCAAACTTAACCAGTTCTTACAATCTGGGGCAAGAGAAGAGCACCAATTTCTAGATACAAGAAGCCTAGCTAAAAACATCACTTTAGTCAAAAACCGGAGCTTTATAGGTTGACAATTAACCTCCGATAAATCCCCCAGGACTGTGGGAGAGTGAGGAATATCAATTTTAAGTCGCTGAGTCAAAATTGTTTGAACCATTCTCCAATAGTTGCTCACCGTCGGGCAATCCCAG
>JAKVIS010001115.1:0-40689 GCA_033119425.1 Bufotes viridis
ACCATAAGCAGATCTTATTATTGATATGTTTAAGTACCTGGGGCCCAGTCCATAAGATGGACCGGATCCTATAGGTGAAGACCATATCAAGAGAAGCTAATTCATCTTCAACAAAAATGGAACATCGGGTGATTCCTATCAATCAGTGTGTTGAAATGGTAAGTTATTATTATCTAGAATGCCAATGATAAAGTCCAGTAATGTATATTTTGTAGAGGCTTTGTGCTATTTCTTCATGTTATTTCTTTCTGTTACTTTGTCTAAATTATTAGCAAATTGGTAAAAGCTTATTTCTACCTTGGATGGTCGGCAGCACCTTCATTGGAGATGGTAAGGGCAGCTAAGGGGTTATGGAGGAGGCTGCATTTTTCATTAAATAGGTGCCCTTTAACCAATTTGTTAATAATTTAGGGAAAGCTTCGTAAAAGCATTATTTTAAATAAAGTTGAATACATAGCAATGTCAGGGTTCGGAACTAGGGCTTTGGCAAAGCTGTGTTCTTCCAAAATTTGCCCAAAGTTGATATGATACTGTGCTCTAGGTTTTATGAGTTGTTTTTATTGTAACAGAGAGTATGTGCCTCCAGATGTTCTTTCACAAGAAAAAGAAAAGTGCTTGAGTACATGGAGTCTTATCCATAAGAAGCATGGATCCAAAAGGCAAAGACAACATCAACATCTTGTAAGAGATATGATTAAGTTCCTAGGGCCCAATTCCAAAAAGGATGGGTCCTGTAGGTGAAGATCATATCTTGTTATAGTTATCTTTAAGACCTAGGGCCTAGTCCATAAGATGGATGGGTCCTATAGGTGAAGACCATATGCAGATCTTATTATTGATATGTTTAAGTACCTGGGGCCCAGTCCATAAGATGGACGGATCCTATAGGTGAAGACCATATCAATAGAAGCTAATTCATCTTCAACAAAAATGGAACATCGGGTGATTCCTATCAATCAGTGTGTTGAAAAGGTAAGTTATTATTATCTAGAATGCCAATGATAAAGTCCAGTAATGTATATTTTGTAGGGCTTTGTGCTATTTCTTCATGTTAATTCTTTCTGTTACTTTGTCTAAATTATTAGCAAATTGGTAAAAGCTTATTTCTACCTTGGATGGTCGAAAACGCACCTTTATTGGAGATGGTAAGGGCAGCTAAGGGGTTATGGAGGAGGCTGCATTTTTCATTAAATAGGTGCCCTTTAACCAATGTGTTAATAATTTAGGGAAAGCTTCGTAAAAAGCATTATTTTACATAAAATTCAATACATAGCAGAGTCAAGGTTCGGAACTAGTGCTTTGGCAAAGCTGTGTCCTTCCAAAATTTGCCCAAAGTTGATATGATACTGTGCTCTAGGTTTATGTGTTGTTTTTATTGTAACAGAGAGTATGTGCCTCCAGATGTTCTTTCACAAGAAAAGAAAAGTGCTTGAGTACATGGAGTCTTATCCATAAGAAGCATGGATCCAAAAGGCAAAGACAACATCAACATCTTGTAAGAGATATGATTAAGTTCCTAGGGCCCAATTCCAAAAAGGATGGGTCCTGTAGGTGAAGATCATATCTTGTTATAGTTATCTTTAAGACCTAGGGCCTAGTCCATAAGATGGATGGGTCCTATAGGTGAAGACCATATGCAGATCTTATTATTGATATGTTTAAGTACCTGGGGCCCAGTCCATAAGATGGACGGATCCTATAGGTGAAGACCATATCAAGAGAAGCTAATTCATCTTCAACAAAAATGGAACATCGGGTGATTCCTATCAATCAGTGTGTTGAAATGGTAAGTTATTATTATCTAGAATGCCAATGATAAAGTCCAATAATGTATATTTTGTAGGGCTTTGTGCTATTTCTTCATGTTATTTCTTTCTGTTACTTTGTCTAAATTATTAGCAAATTGGTAAAAGCTTATTTCTACCTTGGATGGTCGAAAACGCACCTTCATTGGAGATGGTAAGGGCAGCTAAGGGGTTATGGAGGAGGCTGCATTTTTCATTAATTAGGTGCCCTTTAACCAATTTGTTAATAATTTAGGGAAAGCTTTCGTAAAAGCATTATTTTACATAAAATTCAATACATAGCAGAGTCAAGGTTCGAACTAGTGCTTTGGCAAAGCTGTGTCCTTCCAAAATTTGCCCAAAGTTGATATGATACTGTGCTCTTGGTTTATGTGTTGTTTTTATTGTAACAGAGAGTATGTGCCTCCAGATGTTCTTTCACAAGAAAAAGAAAAGTGCTTGAGTACACGGAGTCTTATCCATAAGAAGCATGGATCCAAAAGGCAAAGACAACATCAACATCTTGTAAGAGATATGATTAAGTTCCTAGGGCCCAATTCCAAAAAGGATGGGTCCTGTAGGTGAAGATCATATCTTGTTATAGTTATCTTTAAGACCTAGGGCCTAGTCCATAAGATGGATGGGTCCTATAGGTGAAGACCATAAGCAGATCTTATTATTGATATGTTTAAGTACCTGGGGCCCAGTCCATAAGATGGACGGATCCTATAGGTGAAGACCATATCAATAGAAGCTAATTCATCTTCAACAAAAATGGAACATCGGGTGATTCCTATCAATCAGTGTGTTGAAAAGGTAAGTTATTATTATCTAGAATGCCAATGATAAAGTCCAGTAATGTATATTTTGTAGGGCTTTGTGCTATTTCTTCATGTTATTTCTTTCTGTTACTTTGTCTAAATTATTAGCAAATTGGTAAAAGCTTATTTCTACCTTGGATGGTCGAAAACGCACCTTTATTGGAGATGGTAAGGGCAGCTAAGGGGTTATGGAGGAGGCTGCATTTTTCATTAAATAGGTGCCCTTTAACCAATGTGTTAATAATTTAGGGAAAGCTTCGTAAAAAGCATTATTTTACATAAAATTCAATACATAGCAGAGTCAAGGTTCGGAACTAGTGCTTTGGCAAAGCTGTGTCCTTCCAAAATTTGCCCAAAGTTGATATGATACTGTGCTCTAGGTTTATGTGTTGTTTTTATTGTAACAGAGAGTATGTGCCTCCAGATGTTCTTTCACAAGAAAAAGAAAAGTGCTTGAGTACATGGAGTCTTATCCATAAGAAGCATGGATCCAAAAGGCAAAGACAACATCAACATCTTGTAAGAGATATGATTAAGTTCCTAGGGCCCAATTCCAAAAAGGATGGGTCCTGTAGGTGAAGATCATATCTTGTTATAGTTATCTTTAAGACCTAGGGCCTAGTCCATAAGATGGATGGGTCCTATAGGTGAAGACCATATGCAGATCTTATTATTGATATGTTTAAGTACCTGGGGCCCAGTCCATAAGATGGACGGATCCTATAGGTGAAGACCATATCAATAGAAGCTAATTCATCTTCAACAAAAATGGAACATCGGGTGATTCCTATCAATCAGTGTGTTGAAAAGGTAAGTTATTATTATCTAGAATGCCAATGATAAAGTCCAGTAATGTATATTTTGTAGGGCTTTGTGCTATGATTTCATGTTATTTATTTCTGTTACTTTGTCTAAATTATTAGCAAATTGGTAAAAGCTTATTTCTACTTTGGATGGTCGAAAACGCACCTTTATTGGAGATGGTAAGGGCAGCTAAGGGGTTATGGAGGAGGCTGCATTTTTCATTAAATAGGTGCCCTTTAACCAATGTGTTAATAATTTAGGGAAAGCTTCGTAAAAAGCATTATTTTACATAAAATTCAATACATAGCAGAGTCAAGGTTCGGAACTAGTGCTTTGGCAAAGCTGTGTCCTTCCAAAATTTGCTCAAAGTTGATATGATACTGTGCTCTTGGTTTATGTGTTGTTTTTATTGAAACAGAGAGTATGTGCCTCCAGATGTTCTTTCACAAGAAAAAGAAAAGTGCTTGAGTACACGGAGTCTTATCCATAAGAAGCATGGATCCAAAAGGCAAAGACAACATCAACATCTTGTAAGAGATATGATTAAGTTCCTAGGGCCCAATTCCAAAAAAGGATGGGTCCTGTAGGTGAAGATCATATCTTGTTATAGTTATCTTTAAGACCTAGGGCCTAGTCCATAAGATGGATGGGTCCTATAGGTGAAGATCTTAAGCAGATCTTATTATTGATATGTTTAAGTACCTGGGGCCCAGTCCATAAGATGGACGGATCCTATAGGTGAAGACCATATCAAGAGAAGCTAATTCATCTTCAACAAAAATGGAACATCGGGTGATTCCTATCAATCAGTGTGTTGAAAAGGTAAGTTATTATTATCTAGAATGCCAATGATAAAGTCCAGTAATGTATATTTTGTAGGGCTTTGTGCTATTTCTTCATGTTAATTCTTTCTGTTACTTTGTCTAAATTATTAGCAAATTGGTAAAAGCTTATTTCTACCTTGGATGGTCGAAAACGCACCTTTATTGGAGATGGTAAGGGCAGCTAAGGGGTTATGGAGGAGGCTGCATTTTTCATTAAATAGGTGCCCTTTAACCAATGTGTTAATAATTTAGGGAAAGCTTCGTAAAAGCATTATTTTACATAAAATTCAATACATAGCAGAGTCAAGGTTCGGAACTAGTGCTTTGGCAAAGCTGTGTCCTTCCAAAATTTGCCCAAAGTTGATATGATACTGTGCTCTAGGTTTATGTGTTGTTTTTATTGTAACAGAGAGTATGTGCCTCCAGATGTTCTTTCACAAGAAAAAGAAAAGTGCTTGAGTACATGGAGTCTTATCCATAAGAAGCATGGATCCAAAAGGCAAAGACAACATCAACATCTTGTAAGAGATATGATTAAGTTCCTAGGGCCCAATTCCAAAAAGGATGGGTCCTGTAGGTGAAGATCATATCTTGTTATAGTTATCTTTAAGACCTAGGGCCTAGTCCATAAGATGGATGGGTCCTATAGGTGAAGACCATATGCAGATCTTATTATTGATATGTTTAAGTACCTGGGGCCCAGTCCATAAGATGGACGGATCCTATAGGTGAAGACCATATCAATAGAAGCTAATTCATCTTCAACAAAAATGGAACATCGGGTGATTCCAATCAATCAGTGTGTTGAAAAGGTAAGTTATTATTATCTAGAATGCCAATGATAAAGTCCAGTAATGTATATTTTGTAGGGCTTTGTGCTATGTCTTCATGTTATTTCTTTCTGTTACTTTGTCTAAATTATTAGCAAATTGGTAAAAGCTTATTTCTACCTTGGATGGTTGAAAACGCACCTTTATTGGAGATGGTAAGGGCAGCTAAGGGGTTATGGAGGAGGCTGCATTTTTCATTAAATAGGTGCCCTTTAACCAATTTGTTAATAATTTAGGAAAGCTTCGTAAAAAGCATTATTTTACATAAAATTCAATACATAGCAGAGTCAAGGTTCGGAACTAGTGCTTTGGCAAAGCTGTGTCCTTCCAAAATTTGCCCAAAGTTGATATGATACTGTGCTCTTGGTTTATGTGTTGTTTTTATTGTAACAGAGAGTATGTCTCTCCAGATGTTCTTTCACAAGAAAAAGAGAAGTGCTTGAGTACAAGGAGTCTTATCCATAAGAAGCATGGATCGAAAAGGCAAAGACAACATCAACATCTTGTAAGAGATATGATTAAGTTCCTAGGGCCCAATTCCAAAAAGGATGGGTCCTATAGGTGAAGTTCATATCTTGTTATAGATATCTTTAAGACCTAGGGCCTAGTCCATAAGATGGATGGGTCCTATAGGTGAAGACCATAAGCAGATCTTATTATTGATATGTTTAAGTACCTGGGGCCCAGTCCATAAGATGGACGGATCCTATAGGTGAAGACCATATCAAGAGAAGCTAATTCATCTTCAACAAAAATAGAACATCGGGTGATTCCTATCAATCAGTGTGTTGAAATGGTAAGTTATTATTATCTAGAATGCCAATGATAAAGTCCAATAATGTATATTTTGTAGGGCTTTGTGCTATTTCTTCATGTTATTTCTTTCTGTTACTTTGTCTAAATTATTAGCAAATTGGTAAAAGCTTATTTCTACCTTGGATGGTCGAAAACGCACCTTCATTGGAGATGGTAAGGGCAGCTAAGGGGTTATGGAGGAGGCTGCATTTTTCATTAAATAGGTGCCCTTTAACCAATTTGTTAATAATTTAGGGAAAGCTTCGTAAAAGCATTATTTTAAATAAAGTTGAATACATAGCAATGTCAGGGTTCGGAACTAGGGCTTTGGCAAAGCTGTGTTCTTCCAAAATTTGCCCAAAGTTGATATGATACTGTGCTCTTGGTTTATGTGTTGTTTTTATTGTAACAGAGAGTATGTCTCTCCAGATGTTCTTTCACAAGAAAAAGAGAAGTGCTTGAGTACAAGGAGTCTTATCCATAAGAAGCATGGATCGAAAAGGCAAAGACAACATCAACATCTTGTAAGAGATATGATTAAGTTCCTAGGGCCCAATTCCAAAAAAGGATGGGTCCTATAGGTGAAGTTCATATCTTGTTATAGATATCTTTAAGACCTAGGGCCTAGTCCATAAGATGGATGGGTCCTATAGGTGAAGACCATAAGCAGATCTTATTATTGATATGTTTAAGTACCTGGGGCCCAGTCCATAAGATGGACGGATCCTATAGGTGAAGACCATATCAAGAGAAGCTAATTCATCTTCAACAAAAATAGAACATCGGGTGATTCCTATCAATCAGTGTGTTGAAATGGTAAGTTATTATTATCTAGAATGCCAATGATAAAGTCCAATAATGTATATTTTGTAGGGCTTTGTGCTATTTCTTCATGTTATTTCTTTCTGTTACTTTGTCTAAATTATTAGCAAATTGGTAAAAGCTTATTTCTACCTTGGATGGTCGAAAACGCACCTTCATTGGAGATGGTAAGGGCAGCTAAGGGGTTATGGAGGAGGCTGCATTTTTCATTAATTAGGTGCCCTTTAACCAATTTGTTAATAATTTAGGGAAAGCTTCAGTAAAAGCATTATTTTAAATAAAGTTGAATACATAGCAGATGTCAGGGTTCGGAACTAGTGCTTTGGCAAAGCTGTGTTCTTCCAAAATTTGCCCAAAGTTGATATGATACTGTGCTCTTGGTTTATGTGTTGTTTTTATTGTAACAGAGAGTATGTGCCTCCAGATGTTCTTTCACAAGAAAAAGAAAAGTGCTTGAGTACATGGAGTCTTATCCATAAGAAGCATGGATCCAAAAGGCAAAGACAACATCAACATCTTGTAAGAGATATGATTAAGTTCCTAGGGCCCAATTCCAAAAAGGATGGGTCCTGTAGGTGAAGATCATATCTTGTTATAGTTATCTTTAAGACCTAGGGCCTAGTCCATAAGATGGATGGGTCCTATAGGTGAAGACCATATGCAGATCTTATTATTGATATGTTTAAGTACCTGGGGCCCAGTCCATAAGATGGACGGATCCTATAGGTGAAGACCATATCAATAGAAGCTAATTCATCTTCAACAAAAATGGAACATCGGGTGATTCCAATCAATCAGTGTGTTGAAAAGGTAAGTTATTATTATCTAGAATGCCAATGATAAAGTCCAGTAATGTATATTTTGTAGGGCTTTGTGCTATGTCTTCATGTTATTTATTTCTGTTACTTTGTCTAAATTATTAGCAAATTGGTAAAAGCTTATTTCTACCTTGGATGGTTGAAAACGCACCTTTATTGGAGATGGTAAGGGCAGCTAAGGGGTTATGGAGGAGGCTGCATTTTTCATTAAATAGGTGCCCTTTAACCAATTGTGTTAATAATTTAGGGAAAGCTTCGTAAAAAGCATTATTTTACATAAAATTCAATACATAGCAGAGTCAAGGTTCGGAACTAGTGCTTTGGCAAAGCTGTGTCCTTCCAAAATTTGCTCAAAGTTGATATGATACTGTGCTCTTGGTTTATGTGTTGTTTTTATTGAAACAGAGAGTATGTGCCTCCAGATGTTCTTTCACAAGAAAAAGAAAAGTGCTTGAGTACACGGAGTCTTATCCATAAGAAGCATGGATCCAAAAGGCAAAGACAACATCAACATCTTGTAAGAGATATGATTAAGTTCCTAGGGCCCAATTCCAAAAAAGGATGGGTCCTGTAGGTGAAGATCATATCTTGTTATAGTTATCTTTAAGACCTAGGGCCTAGTCCATAAGATGGATGGGTCCTATAGGTGAAGATCTTAAGCAGATCTTATTATTGATATGTTTAAGTACCTGGGGCCCAGTCCATAAGATGGACGGATCCTATAGGTGAAGACCATATCAAGAGAAGCTAATTCATCTTCAACAAAAATGGAACATCGGGTGATTCCTATCAATCAGTGTGTTGAAAAGGTAAGTTATTATTATCTAGAATGCCAATGATAAAGTCCAGTAATGTATATTTTGTAGGGCTTTGTGCTATTTCTTCATGTTAATTCTTTCTGTTACTTTGTCTAAATTATTAGCAAATTGGTAAAAGCTTATTTCTACCTTGGATGGTCGAAAACGCACCTTTATTGGAGATGGTAAGGGCAGCTAAGGGGTTATGGAGGAGGCTGCATTTTTCATTAAATAGGTGCCCTTTAACCAATGTGTTAATAATTTAGGGAAAGCTTCGTAAAAGCATTATTTTACATAAAATTCAATACATAGCAGAGTCAAGGTTCGGAACTAGTGCTTTGGCAAAGCTGTGTCCTTCCAAAATTTGCCCAAAGTTGATATGATACTGTGCTCTAGGTTTATGTGTTGTTTTTATTGTAACAGAGAGTATGTGCCTCCAGATGTTCTTTTCACAAGAAAAAGAAAAGTGCTTGAGTACATGGAGTCTTATCCATAAGAAGCATGGATCCAAAAGGCAAAGACAACATCAACATCTTGTAAGAGATATGATTAAGTTCCTAGGGCCCAATTCCAAAAAAGGATGGGTCCTGTAGGTGAAGATCATATCTTGTTATAGTTATCTTTAAGACCTAGGGCCTAGTCCATAAGATGGATGGGTCCTATAGGTGAAGACCATATGCAGATCTTATTATTGATATGTTTAAGTACCTGGGGCCCAGTCCATAAGATGGACGGATCCTATAGGTGAAGACCATATCAATAGAAGCTAATTCATCTTCAACAAAAATGGAACATCGGGTGATTCCAATCAATCAGTGTGTTGAAAAGGTAAGTTATTATTATCTAGAATGCCAATGATAAAGTCCAGTAATGTATATTTTGTAGGGCTTTGTGCTATGTCTTCATGTTATTTATTTCTGTTACTTTGTCTAAATTATTAGCAAATTGGTAAAAGCTTATTTCTACCTTGGATGGTTGAAAACGCACCTTTATTGGAGATGGTAAGGGCAGCTAAGGGGTTATGGAGGAGGCTGCATTTTTCATTAAATAGGTGCCCTTTAACCAATTTGTTAATAATTTAGGGAAAGCTTCAGTAAAAGCATTATTTTACATAAAATTCAATACATAGCAGAGTCAAGGTTCGGAACTAGTGCTTTGGCAAAGCTGTGTCCTTCCAAAATTTGCCCAAAGTTGATATGATACTGTGCTCTTGGTTTATGTGTTGTTTTTATTGTAACAGAGAGTATGTCTCTCCAGATGTTCTTTCACAAGAAAAAGAGAAGTGCTTGAGTACAAGGAGTCTTATCCATAAGAAGCATGGATCGAAAAGGCAAAGACAACATCAACATCTTGTAAGAGATATGATTAAGTTCCTAGGGCCCAATTCCAAAAAAGGATGGGTCCTATAGGTGAAGTTCATATCTTGTTATAGATATCTTTAAGACCTAGGGCCTAGTCCATAAGATGGATGGGTCCTATAGGTGAAGACCATAAGCAGATCTTATTATTGATATGTTTAAGTACCTGGGGCCCAGTCCATAAGATGGACGGATCCTATAGGTGAAGACCATATCAAGAGAAGCTAATTCATCTTCAACAAAAATAGAACATCGGGTGATTCCTATCAATCAGTGTGTTGAAATGGTAAGTTATTATTATCTAGAATGCCAATGATAAAGTCCAATAATGTATATTTTGTAGGGCTTTGTGCTATTTCTTCATGTTATTTCTTTCTGTTACTTTGTCTAAATTATTAGCAAATTGGTAAAAGCTTATTTCTACCTTGGATGGTCGAAAACGCACCTTCATTGGAGATGGTAAGGGCAGCTAAGGGGTTATGGAGGAGGCTGCATTTTTCATTAATTAGGTGCCCTTTAACCAATTTGTTAATAATTTAGGAAAGCTTCGTAAAAAGCATTATTTTAAATAAAGTTGAATACATAGCAATGTCAGGGTTCGAACTAGGGCTTTGGCAAAGCTGTGTTCTTCCAAAATTTGCCCAAAGTTGATATGATACTGTGCTCTAGGTTTATGAGTTGTTTTTATTGTAACAGAGAGTATGTGCCTCCAGATGTTCTTTCACAAGAAAAAGAAAAGTGCTTGAGTACATGGAGTCTTATCCATAAGAAGCATGGATCCAAAAGGCAAAGACAACATCAACATCTTGTAAGAGATATGATTAAGTTCCTAGGGCCCAATTCCAAAAAAGGATGGGTCCTGTAGGTGAAGATCATATCTTGTTATAGTTATCTTTAAGACCTAGGGCCTAGTCCATAAGATGGATGGGTCCTATAGGTGAAGACCATATGCAGATCTTATTATTGATATGTTTAAGTACCTGGGGCCCAATCCATAAGATGGACGGATCCTATAGGTGAAGACCATATCAATAGAAGCTAATTCATCTTCAACAAAAATGGAACATCGGGTGATTCCTATCAATCAGTGTGTTGAAAAGGTAAGTTATTATTATCTAGAATGCCAATGATAAAGTCCAATAATGTATATTTTGTAGGGCTTTGTGCTATTTCTTCTTGTTAATTCTTTCTGTTACTTTGTCTAAATTATTAGCAAATTGGTAAAAGCTTATTTCTACCTTGGATGGTCGAAAACGCACCTTTATTGGAGATGGTAAGGGCAGCTAACGGGTTATGGAGGAGGCTGCATTTTTCATTAAATAGGTGCCCTTTAACCAATGTGTTAATAATTTAGGAAAGCTTCAGTAAAAGCATTATTTTACATAAAATTCAATATATAGCAGAGTCAAGGTTCGAACTAGTGCTTTGGCAAAGCTGTGTCCTTCCAAAATTTTCCCAAAGTTGATATGATACTGTGCTCTAGGTTTATGTGTTGTTTTTATTGTAACAGAGAGTGTGTGCCTCCAGATGTTCTTTCACAAGAAAAAGAAAAGTGCTTGAGTACATGGAGTCTTATCCATAAGAAGCATGGATCCAAAAGGCAAAGACAACATCAACATCTTGTAAGAGATATGATTAAGTTCCTAGGGCCCAATTCCAAAAAAGGATGGGTCCTGTAGGTGAAGATCATATCTTGTTATAGTTATCTTTAAGACCTAGGGCCTAGTCCATAAGATGGATGGGTCCTATAGGTGAAGACCATATGCAGATCTTATTATTGATATGTTTAAGTACCTGGGGCCCAGTCCATAAGATGGACGGATCCTATAGGTGAAGACCATATCAATAGAAGCTAATTCATCTTCAACAAAAATGGAACATCGGGTGATTCCAATCAATCAGTGTGTTGAAAAGGTAAGTTATTATTATCTAGAATGCCAATGATAAAGTCCAGTAATGTATATTTTGTTGGGCTTTGTGCTATGTCTTCATGTTATTTATTTCTGTTACTTTGTCTAAATTATTAGCAAATTGGTAAAAGCTTATTTCTACCTTGGATGGTTGAAAACGCACCTTTATTGGAGATGGTAAGGGCAGCTAAGGGGTTATGGAGGAGGCTGCATTTTTCATTAAATAGGTGCCCTTTAACCAATTTGTTAATAATTTAGGGAAAGCTTCAGTAAAAGCATTATTTTACATAAAATTCAATACATAGCAGAGTCAAGGTTCGGAACTAGTGCTTTGGCAAAGCTGTGTCCTTCCAAAATTTGCCCAAAGTTGATATGATACTGTGCTCTTGGTTTATGTGTTGTTTTTATTGTAACAGAGAGTATGTCTCTCCAGATGTTCTTTCACAAGAAAAAGAGAAGTGCTTGAGTACAAGGAGTCTTATCCATAAGAAGCATGGATCCAAAAGGCAAAGACAACATCAACATCTTGTAAGAGATATGATTAAGTTCCTAGGGCCCAATTCCAAAAAAGGATGGGTCCTATAGGTGAAGTTCATATCTTGTTATAGATATCTTTAAGACCTAGGGCCTAGTCCATAAGATGGATGGGTCCTATAGGTGAAGACCATAAGCAGATCTTATTATTGATATGTTTAAGTACCTGGGGCCCAGTCCATAAGATGGACGGATCCTATAGGTGAAGACCATATCAAGAGAAGCTAATTCATCTTCAACAAAAATAGAACATCGGGTGATTCCTATCAATCAGTGTGTTGAAATGGTAAGTTATTATTATCTAGAATGCCAATGATAAAGTCCAGTAATGTATATTTTGTAGGGCTTTGTGCTATTTCTTCATGTTATTTCTTTCTGTTACTTTGTCTAAATTATTAGCAAATTGGTAAAAGCTTATTTCTACCTTGGATGGTCGAAAACGCACCTTCATTGGAGATGGTAAGGGCAGCTAAGGGGTTATGGAGGAGGCTGCATTTTTCATTAATTAGGTGCCCTTTAACCAATTTGTTAATAATTTAGGGAAAGCTTCGTAAAAAGCATTATTTTAAATAAAGTTGAATACATAGCAATGTCAGGGTTCGAACTAGGGCTTTGGCAAAGCTGTGTTCTTCCAAAATTTGCCCAAAGTTGATATGATACTGTGCTCTAGGTTTATGAGTTGTTTTTATTGTAACAGAGAGTATGTGCCTCCAGATGTTCTTTCACAAGAAAAAGAAAAGTGCTTGAGTACATGGAGTCTTATCCATAAGAAGCATGGATCCAAAAGGCAAAGACAACATCAACATCTTGTAAGAGATATGATTAAGTTCCTAGGGCCCAATTCCAAAAAAGGATGGGTCCTGTAGGTGAAGATCATATCTTGTTATAGTTATCTTTAAGACCTAGGGCCTAGTCCATAAGATGGATGGGTCCTATAGGTGAAGACCATATGCAGATCTTATTATTGATATGTTTAAGTACCTGGGGCCCAGTCCATAAGATGGACGGATCCTATAGGTGAAGACCATATCAATAGAAGCTAATTCATCTTCAACAAAAATGGAACATCGGGTGATTCCTATCAATCAGTGTGTTGAAAAGGTAAGTTATTATTATCTAGAATGCCAATGATAAAGTCCAGTAATGTATATTTTGTAGGGCTTTGTGCTATGTCTTCATGTTATTTCTTTCTGTTACTTTGTCTAAATTATTAGCAAATTGGTAAAAGCTTATTTCTACCTTGGATGGTCGAAAACGCACCTTTATTGGAGATGGTAAGGGCAGCTAAGGGGTTATGGAGGAGGCTGCATTTTTCATTAAATAGGTGCCCTTTAACCAATGTGTTAATAATTTAGGAAAGCTTCAGTAAAAGCATTATTTTACATAAAATTCAATACATAGCAGAGTCAAGGTTCGAACTAGTGCTTTGGCAAAGCTGTGTCCTTCCAAAATTTGCCCAAAGTTGATATGATACTGTGCTCTTGGTTTATGTGTTGTTTTTATTGTAACAGAGAGTATGTGCCTCCAGATGTTCTTTCACAAGAAAAAGAAAAGTGCTTGAGTACACGGAGTCTTATCCATAAGAAGCATGGATCCAAAAGGCAAAGACAACATCAACATCTTGTAAGAGATATGATTAAGTTCCTAGGGCCCAATTCCAAAAAAGGATGGGTCCTGTAGGTGAAGATCATATCTTGTTATAGTTATCTTTAAGACCTAGGGCCTAGTCCATAAGATGGATGGGTCCTATAGGTGAAGATCTTAAGCAGATCTTATTATTGATATTTTTAAGTACCTGGGGCCCAGTCCATAAGATGGACGGATCCTATAGGTGAAGACCATATCAATAGAAGCTAATTCATCTTCAACAAAAATGGAACATCGGGTGATTCCTATCAATCAGTGTGTTGAAATGGTAAGTTATTATTATCTAGAATGCCAATGATAAAGTCCAGTAATGTATATTTTGTAGGGCTTTGTGCTATTTCTTCATGTTATTTCTTTCTGTTACTTTGTCTAAATTATTAGCAAATTGGTAAAAGCTTATTTCTACCTTGGATGGTTGAAAACGCACCTTTATTGGAGATGGTAAGGGCAGCTAAGGGGTTATGGAGGAGGCTGCATTTTTCATTAAATAGGTGCCCTTTAACCAATTTGTTAATAATTTAGGGAAAGCTTCAGTAAAAGCATTATTTTACATAAAATTCAATACATAGCAGAGTCAAGGTTCGGAACTAGTGCTTTGGCAAAGCTGTGTCCTTCCAAAATTTGCCCAAAGTTGATATGATACTGTGCTCTTGGTTTATGTGTTGTTTTTATTGTAACAGAGAGTATGTCTCTCCAGATGTTCTTTCACAAGAAAAAGAGAAGTGCTTGAGTACAAGGAGTCTTATCCATAAGAAGCATGGATCGAAAAGGCAAAGACAACATCAACATCTTGTAAGAGATATGATTAAGTTCCTAGGGCCCAATTCCAAAAAAGGATGGGTCCTATAGGTGAAGTTCATATCTTGTTATAGATATCTTTAAGACCTAGGGCCTAGTCCATAAGATGGATGGGTCCTATAGGTGAAGACCATAAGCAGATCTTATTATTGATATGTTTAAGTACCTGGGGCCCAGTCCATAAGATGGACGGATCCTATAGGTGAAGACCATATCAAGAGAAGCTAATTCATCTTCAACAAAAATAGAACATCGGGTGATTCCTATCAATCAGTGTGTTGAAATGGTAAGTTATTATTATCTAGAATGCCAATGATAAAGTCCAATAATGTATATTTTGTAGGGCTTTGTGCTATTTCTTCATGTTATTTCTTTCTGTTACTTTGTCTAAATTATTAGCAAATTGGTAAAAGCTTATTTCTACCTTGGATGGTCGAAAACGCACCTTCATTGGAGATGGTAAGGGCAGCTAAGGGGTTATGGAGGAGGCTGCATTTTTCATTAATTAGGTGCCCTTTAACCAATTTGTTAATAATTTAGGGAAAGCTTCGTAAAAGCATTATTTTAAATAAAGTTGAATACATAGCAATGTCAGGGTTCGAACTAGGGCTTTGGCAAAGCTGTGTTCTTCCAAAATTTGCCCAAAGTTGATATGATACTGTGCTCTAGGTTTATGAGTTGTTTTTATTGTAACAGAGAGTATGTGCCTCCAGATGTTCTTTCACAAGAAAAAGAAAAGTGCTTGAGTACATGGAGTCTTATCCATAAGAAGCATGGATCCAAAAGGCAAAGACAACATCAACATCTTGTAAGAGATATGATTAAGTTCCTAGGGCCCAATTCCAAAAAAGGATGGGTCCTGTAGGTGAAGATCATATCTTGTTATAGTTATCTTTAAGACCTAGGGCCTAGTCCATAAGATGGATGGGTCCTATAGGTGAAGACCATATGCAGATCTTATTATTGATATGTTTAAGTACCTGGGGCCCAATCCATAAGATGGACGGATCCTATAGGTGAAGACCATATCAATAGAAGCTAATTCATCTTCAACAAAAATGGAACATCGGGTGATTCCTATCAATCAGTGTGTTGAAAAGGTAAGTTATTATTATCTAGAATGCCAATGATAAAGTCCAATAATGTATATTTTGTAGGGCTTTGTGCTATTTCTTCTTGTTAATTCTTTCTGTTACTTTGTCTAAATTATTAGCAAATTGGTAAAAGCTTATTTCTACCTTGGATGGTCGAAAACGCACCTTTATTGGAGATGGTAAGGGCAGCTAAGGGGTTATGGAGGAGGCTGCATTTTTCATTAAATAGGTGCCCTTTAACCAATGTGTTAATAATTTAGGGAAAGCTTCAGTAAAAGCATTATTTTACATAAAATTCAATACATAGCAGAGTCAAGGTTCGGAACTAGTGCTTTGGCAAAGCTGTGTCCTTCCAAAATTTGCCCAAAGTTGATATGATACTGTGCTCTTGGTTTATGTGTTGTTTTTATTGTAACAGAGAGTATGTGCCTCCAGATGTTCTTTCACAAGAAAAAGAAAAGTGCTTGAGTACACGGAGTCTTATCCATAAGAAGCATGGATCCAAAAGGCAAAGACAACATCAACATCTTGTAAGAGATATGATTAAGTTCCTAGGGCCCAATTCCAAAAAAGGATGGGTCCTGTAGGTGAAGATCATATCTTGTTATAGTTATCTTTAAGACCTAGGGCCTAGTCCATAAGATGGATGGGTCCTATAGGTGAAGATCTTATGCAGATCTTATTATTGATATGTTTAAGTACCTGGGGCCCAGTCCATAAGATGGACGGATCCTATAGGTGAAGACCATATCAATAGAAGCTAATTCATCTTCAACAAAAATGGAACATCGGGTGATTCCTATCAATCAGTGTGTTGAAAAGGTAAGTTATTATTATCTAGAATGCCAATGATAAAGTCCAGTAATGTATATTTTGTAGGGCTTTGTGCTATGTCTTCATGTTATTTCTTTCTGTTACTTTGTCTAAATTATTAGCAAATTGGTAAAAGCTTATTTCTACCTTGGATGGTTGAAAACGCACCTTTATTGGAGATGGTAAGGGCAGCTAAGGGGTTATGGAGGAGGCTGCATTTTTCATTAAATAGGTGCCCTTTAACCAATTTGTTAATAATTTAGGGAAAGCTTCGTAAAAAGCATTATTTTACATAAAATTCAATACATAGCAGAGTCAAGGTTCGGAACTAGTGCTTTGGCAAAGCTGTGTCCTTCCAAAATTTGCCCAAAGTTGATATGATACTGTGCTCTTGGTTTATGTGTTGTTTTTATTGTAACAGAGAGTATGTCTCTCCAGATGTTCTTTCACAAGAAAAAGAGAAGTGCTTGAGTACAAGGAGTCTTATCCATAAGAAGCATGGATCGAAAAGGCAAAGACAACATCAACATCTTGTAAGAGATATGATTAAGTTCCTAGGGCCCAATTCCAAAAAAGGATGGGTCCTATAGGTGAAGTTCATATCTTGTTATAGATATCTTTAAGACCTAGGGCCTAGTCCATAAGATGGATGGGTCCTATAGGTGAAGACCATAAGCAGATCTTATTATTGATATGTTTAAGTACCTGGGGCCCAGTCCATAAGATGGACGGATCCTATAGGTGAAGACCATATCAAGAGAAGCTAATTCATCTTCAACAAAAATAGAACATCGGGTGATTCCTATCAATCAGTGTGTTGAAATGGTAAGTTATTATTATCTAGAATGCCAATGATAAAGTCCAATAATGTATATTTTGTAGGGCTTTGTGCTATTTCTTCATGTTATTTCTTTCTGTTACTTTGTCTAAATTATTAGCAAATTGGTAAAAGCTTATTTCTACCTTGGATGGTCGAAACGCACCTTCATTGGAGATGGTAAGGGCAGCTAAGGGGTTATGGAGGAGGCTGCATTTTTCATTAATTAGGTGCCCTTTAACCAATTTGTTAATAATTTAGGAAAGCTTCAGTAAAAGCATTATTTTAAATAAAGTTGAATACATAGCAATGTCAGGGTTCGGAACTAGGGCTTTGGCAAAGCTGTGTTCTTCCAAAATTTGCCCAAAGTTGATATGATACTGTGCTCTAGGTTTATGAGTTGTTTTTATTGTAACAGAGAGTATGTGCCTCCAGATGTTCTTTCACAAGAAAAAGAAAAGTGCTTGAGTACATGGAGTCTTATCCATAAGAAGCATGGATCCAAAAGGCAAAGACAACATCAACATCTTGTAAGAGATATGATTAAGTTCCTAGGGCCCAATTCCAAAAAAGGATGGGTCCTGTAGGTGAAGATCATATCTTGTTATAGTTATCTTTAAGACCTAGGGCCTAGTCCATAAGATGGATGGGTCCTATAGGTGAAGACCATATGCAGATCTTATTATTGATATGTTTAAGTACCTGGGGCCCAATCCATAAGATGGACGGATCCTATAGGTGAAGACCATATCAATAGAAGCTAATTCATCTTCAACAAAAATGGAACATCGGGTGATTCCTATCAATCAGTGTGTTGAAAAGGTAAGTTATTATTATCTAGAATGCCAATGATAAAGTCCAATAATGTATATTTTGTAGGGCTTTGTGCTATTTCTTCTTGTTAATTCTTTCTGTTACTTTGTCTAAATTATTAGCAAATTGGTAAAAGCTTATTTCTACCTTGGATGGTCGAAAACGCACCTTTATTGGAGATGGTAAGGGCAGCTAACGGGTTATGGAGGAGGCTGCATTTTTCATTAAATAGGTGCCCTTTAACCAATGTGTTAATAATTTAGGAAAGCTTCAGTAAAAGCATTATTTTACATAAAATTCAATACATAGCAGAGTCAAGGTTCGGAACTAGTGCTTTGGCAAAGCTGTGTCCTTCCAAAATTTGCCCAAAGTTGATATGATACTGTGCTCTAGGTTTATGTGTTGTTTTTATTGTAACAGAGAGTATGTGCCTCCAGATGTTCTTTCACAAGAAAAAGAAAAGTGCTTGAGTACATGGAGTCTTATCCATAAGAAGCATGGATCCAAAAGGCAAAGACAACATCAACATCTTGTAAGAGATATGATTAAGTTCCTAGGGCCCAATTCCAAAAAGGATGGGTCCTGTAGGTGAAGATCATATCTTGTTATAGTTATCTTTAAGACCTAGGGCCTAGTCCATAAGATGGATGGGTCCTATAGGTGAAGACCATATGCAGATCTTATTATTGATATGTTTAAGTACCTGGGGCCCAGTCCATAAGATGGACGGATCCTATAGGTGAAGACCATATCAATAGAAGCTAATTCATCTTCAACAAAAATGGAACATCGGGTGATTCCTATCAATCAGTGTGTTGAAAAGGTAAGTTATTATTATCTAGAATGCCAATGATAAAGTCCAGTAATGTATATTTTGTAGGGCTTTGTGCTATGTCTTCATGTTATTTATTTCTGTTACTTTGTCTAAATTATTAGCAAATTGGTAAAAGCTTATTTCTACCTTGGATGGTTGAAAACGCACCTTTATTGGAGATGGTAAGGGCAGCTAAGGGGTTATGGAGGAGGCTGCATTTTTCATTAAATAGGTGCCCTTTAACCAATTTGTTAATAATTTAGGGAAAGCTTCGTAAAAAGCATTATTTTACATAAAATTCAATACATAGCAGAGTCAAGGTTCGGAACTAGTGCTTTGGCAAAGCTGTGTCCTTCCAAAATTTGCCCAAAGTTGATATGATACTGTGCTCTTGGTTTATGTGTTGTTTTTATTGTAACAGAAGTATGTCTCTCCAGATGTTCTTTCACAAGAAAAAGAGAAGTGCTTGAGTACAAGGAGTCTTATCCATAAGAAGCATGGATCCAAAAGGCAAAGACAACATCAACATCTTGTAAGAGATATGATTAAGTTCCTAGGGCCCAATTCCAAAAAAGGATGGGTCCTATAGGTGAAGTTCATATCTTGTTATAGATATCTTTAAGACCTAGGGCCTAGTCCATAAGATGGATGGGTCCTATAGGTGAAGACCATAAGCAGATCTTATTATTGATATGTTTAAGTACCTGGGGCCCAGTCCATAAGATGGACGGATCCTATAGGTGAAGACCATATCAAGAGAAGCTAATTCATCTTCAACAAAAATGGAACATCGGGTGATTCCTATCAATCAGTGTGTTGAAATGGTAAGTTATTATTATCTAGAATGCCAATGATAAAGTCCAGTAATGTATATTTTGTAGGGCTTTGTGCTATTTCTTCATGTTATTTCTTTCTGTTACTTTGTCTAAATTATTAGCAAATTGGTAAAAGCTTATTTCTACCTTGGATGGTCGAAACGCACCTTCATTGGAGATGGTAAGGGCAGCTAAGGGGTTATGGAGGAGGCTGCATTTTTCATTAAATAGGTGCCCTTTAACCAATTTGTTAATAATTTAGGAAAGCTTCGTAAAAAGCATTATTTTAAATAAAGTTGAATACATAGCAGATGTCAGGGTTCGGAACTAGTGCTTTGGCAAAGCTGTGTCCTTCCAAAATTTGCCCAAAGTTGATATGATACTGTGCTCTAGGTTTATGAGTTGTTTTTATTGTAACAGAGAGTATGTGCCTCCAGATGTTCTTTCACAAGAAAAAGAAAAGTGCTTGAGTACATGGAGTCTTATCCATAAGAAGCATGGATCCAAAAGGCAAAGACAACATCAACATCTTGTAAGAGATATGATTAAGTTCCTAGGGCCCAATTCCAAAAAGGATGGGTCCTGTAGGTGAAGATCATATCTTGTTATAGTTATCTTTAAGACCTAGGGCCTAGTCCATAAGATGGATGGGTCCTATAGGTGAAGACCATATGCAGATCTTATTATTGATATGTTTAAGTACCTGGGGCCCAGTCCATAAGATGGGCGGATCCTATAGGTGAAGACCATATCAATAGAAGCTAATTCATCTTCAACAAAAATGGAACATCGGGTGATTCCTATCAATCAGTGTGTTGAAAAGGTAAGTTATTATTATCTAGAATGCCAATGATAAAGTCCAGTAATGTATATTTTGTAGGGCTTTGTGCTATTTCTTCATGTTAATTCTTTCTGTTACTTTGTCTAAATTATTAGCAAATTGGTAAAAGCTTATTTCTACCTTGGATGGTCGAAACGCACCTTTATTGGAGATGGTAAGGGCAGCTAAGGGGTTATGGAGGAGGCTGCATTTTTCATTAAATAGGTGCCCTTTAACCAATGTGTTAATAATTTAGGGAAAGCTTCAGTAAAAAGCATTATTTTACATAAAATTCAATACATAGCAGAGTCAAGGTTCGGAACTAGTGCTTTGGCAAAGCTGTGTCCTTCCAAAATTTGCCCAAAGTTGATATGATACTGTGCTCTTGGTTTATGTGTTGTTTTTATTGTAACAGAGAGTATGTGCTCTCCAGATGTTCTTTCACAAGAAAAAGAAAAGTGCTTGAGTACAAGGAGTCTTATCCATAAGAAGCATGGATCCAAAAGGCAAAGACAACATCAACATCTTGTAAGAGATATGATTAAGTTCCTAGGGCCCAATTCCAAAAAGGATGGGTCCTGTAGGTGAAGTTCATATCTTGTTATAGTTATCTTTAAGACCTAGGGCCTAGTCCATAAGATGGATGGGTCCTATAGGTGAAGACCATATGCAGATCTTATTATTGATATGTTTAAGTACCTGGGGCCCAGTCCATAAGATGGACGGATCCTATAGGTGAAGACCATATCAAGAGAAGCTAATTCATCTTCAACAAAAATGGAACATCGGGTGATTCCTATCAATCAGTGTGTTGAAATGGTAAGTTATTATTATCTAGAATGCCAATGATAAAGTCCAATAATGTATATTTTGTAGGGCTTTGTGCTATTTCTTCATGTTATTTCTTTCTGTTACTTTGTCTAAATTATTAGCAAATTGGTAAAAGCTTATTTCTACCTTGGATGGTCGAAACGCACCTTCATTGGAGATGGTAAGGGCAGCTAAGGGGTTATGGAGGAGGCTGCATTTTTCATTAATTAGGTGCCCTTTAACCAATTTGTTAATAATTTAGGAAAGCTTTCGTAAAAGCATTATTTTAAATAAAGTTGAATACATAGCAATGTCAGGGTTCGGAACTAGGGCTTTGGCAAAGCTGTGTTCTTCCAAAATTTGCCCAAAGTTGATATGATACTGTGCTCTAGGTTT
Source organism: Bufotes viridis (assembly GCA_033119425.1). Taxonomy (NCBI): domain Eukaryota; kingdom Metazoa; phylum Chordata; class Amphibia; order Anura; family Bufonidae; genus Bufotes; species Bufotes viridis. Next base: position 21,735 of record JAKVIS010001115.1, read on the forward strand.
ATGAGTTGTTTTTATTGTAACAGAGAGTATGTGCCTCAGATGTTCTTTCACAAGAAAAAGAAAAGTGCTTGAGTACATGGAGTCTTATCCATAAGAAGCATGGATCCAAAAGGCAAAGACAACATCAACATCTTGTAAGAGATATGATTAAGTTCCTAGGGCCCAATTCCAAAAAAGGATGGGTCCTGTAGGTGAAGATCATATCTTGTTATAGTTATCTTTAAGACCTAGGGCCTAGTCCATAAGATGGATGGGTCCTATAGGTGAAGACCATATGCAGATCTTATTATTGATATGTTTAAGTACCTGGGGCCCAGTCCATAAGATGGACGGATCCTATAGGTGAAGACCATATCAATAGAAGCTAATTCATCTTCAACAAAAATGGAACATCGGGTGATTCCTATCAATCAGTGTGTTGAAAAGGTAAGTTATTATTATCTAGAATGCCAATGATAAAGTCCAGTAATGTATATTTTGTAGGGCTTTGTGCTATTTCTTCATGTTAATTCTTTCTGTTACTTTGTCTAAATTATTAGCAAATTGGTAAAAGCTTATTTCTACCTTGGATGGTCGAGCACGCACCTTTATTGGAGATGGTAAGGGCAGCTAAGGGGTTATGGAGGAGGCTGCATTTTTCATTAAATAGGTGCCCTTTAACCAATGTGTTAATAATTTAGGAAAGCTTTCGTAAAAGCATTATTTTACATAAAATTCAATACATAGCAGAGTCAAGGTTCGGAACTAGTGCTTTGGCAAAGCTGTGTCCTTCCAAAATTTGCCCAAAGTTGATATGATACTGTGCTCTAGGTTTATGTGTTGTTTTTATTGTAACAGAGAGTATGTGCCTCCAGATGTTCTTTCACAAGAAAAAGAAAAGTGCTTGAGTACACGGAGTCTTATCCATAAGAAGCATGGATCCAAAAGGCAAAGACAACATCAACATCTTGTAAGAGATATGATTAAGTTCCTAGGGCCCAATTCCAAAAAAGGATGGGTCCTGTAGGTGAAGATCATATCTTGTTATAGTTATCTTTAAGACCTAGGGCCTAGTCCATAAGATGGATGGGTCCTATAGGTGAAAGACCATATGCAGATCTTATTATTGATATGTTTAAGTACCTGGGGCCCAGTCCATAAGATGGACGGATCCTATAGGTGAAGACCATATCAAGAGAAGCTAATTCATCTTCAACAAAAATGGAACATCGGGTGATTCCTATCAATCAGTGTGTTGAAATGGTAAGTTATTATTATCTAGAATGCCAATGATAAAGTCCAGTAATGTATATTTTGTAGGGCTTTGTGCTATTTCTTCATGTTATTTCTTTCTGTTACTTTGTCTAAATTATTAGCAAATTGGTAAAAGCTTATTTCTACCTTGGATGGTCGAAAACGCACCTTCATTGGAGATGGTAAGGGCAGCTAAGGGGTTATGGAGGAGGCTGCATTTTCATTAATTAGGTGCCCTTTAACCAATTTGTTAATAATTTAGGGAAAGCTTCGTAAAAAGCATTATTTTAAATAAAGTTGAATACATAGCAGATGTCAGGGTTCGGAACTAGGGCTTTGGCAAAGCTGTGTTCTTCCAAAATTTGCCCAAAGTTGATATGATACTGTGCTCTTGGTTTATGTGTTGTTTTTATTGTAACAGAGAGTATGTGCCTCAGATGTTCTTTCACAAGAAAAAGAAAAGTGCTTGAGTACATGGAGTCTTATCCATAAGAAGCATGGATCCAAAAGGCAAAGACAACATCAACATCTTGTAAGAGATATGATTAAGTTCCTAGGGCCCAATTCCAAAAAGGATGGGTCCTGTAGGTGAAGATCATATCTTGTTATAGTTATCTTTAAGACCTAGGGCCTAGTCCATAAGATGGATGGGTCCTATAGGTGAAGACCATATGCAGATCTTATTATTGATATGTTTAAGTACCTGGGGCCCAGTCCATAAGATGGACGGATCCTATAGGTGAAGACCATATCAATAGAAGCTAATTCATCTTCAACAAAAATGGAACATCGGGTGATTCCTATCAATCAGTGTGTTGAAAAGGTAAGTTATTATTATCTAGAATGCCAATGATAAAGTCCAGTAATGTATATTTTGTAGGGCTTTGTGCTATTTCTTCATGTTATTTCTTTCTGTTACTTTGTCTAAATTATTAGCAAATTGGTAAAAGCTTATTTCTACCTTGGATGGTCGAAAACGCACCTTCATTGGAGATGGTAAGGGCAGCTAAGGGGTTATGGAGGAGGCTGCATTTTTCATTAAATAGGTGCCCTTTAACCAATGTGTTAATAATTTAGGAAAGCTTTCGTAAAAAGCATTATTTTACATAAAATTCAATACATAGCAGATGTCAAGGTTCGGAACTAGTGCTTTGGCAAAGCTGTGTCCTTCCAAAATTTGCCCAAAGTTGATATGATACTGTGCTCTAGGTTTATGTGTTGTTTTTATTGTAACAGAGAGTATGTGCCTCCAGATGTTCTTTCACAAGAAAAAGAAAAGTGCTTGAGTACATGGAGTCTTATCCATAAGAAGCATGGATCCAAAAGGCAAAGACAACATCAACATCTTGTAAGAGATATGATTAAGTTCCTAGGGCCCAATTCCAAAAAGGATGGGTCCTGTAGGTGAAGATCATATCTTGTTATAGTTATCTTTAAGACCTAGGGCCTAGTCCATAAGATGGATGGGTCCTATAGGTGAAGATCTTAAGCAGATCTTATTATTGATATTTTTAAGTACCTGGGGCCCAGTCCATAAGATGGACGGATCCTATAGGTGAAGACCATATCAAGAGAAGCTAATTCATCTTCAACAAAAATGGAACATCGGGTGATTCCTATCAATCAGTGTGTTGAAAAGGTAAGTTATTATTATCTAGAATGCCAATGATAAAGTCCAGTAATGTATATTTTGTAGGGCTTTGTGCTATTTCTTCATGTTAATTCTTTCTGTTACTTTGTCTAAATTATTAGCAAATTGGTAAAAGCTTATTTCTACCTTGGATGGTCGAAACGCACCTTTATTGGAGATGGTAAGGGCAGCTAAGGGGTTATGGAGGAGGCTGCATTTTTCATTAAATAGGTGCCCTTTAACCAATGTGTTAATAATTTAGGAAAGCTTCGTAAAAAGCATTATTTTACATAAAATTCAATACATAGCAGAGTCAAGGTTCGGAACTAGTGCTTTGGCAAAGCTGTGTCCTTCCAAAATTTGCCCAAAGTTGATATGATACTGTGCTCTAGGTTTATGTGTTGTTTTTATTGTAACAGAGAGTATGTGCCTCCAGATGTTCTTTCACAAGAAAAAGAAAAGTGCTTGAGTACACGGAGTCTTATCCATAAGAAGCATGGATCCAAAAGGCAAAGACAACATCAACATCTTGTAAGAGATATGATTAAGTTCCTAGGGCCCAATTCCAAAAAGGATGGGTCCTGTAGGTGAAGATCATATCTTGTTATAGTTATCTTTAAGACCTAGGGCCTAGTCCATAAGATGGATGGGTCCTATAGGTGAAGACCATATGCAGATCTTATTATTGATATGTTTAAGTACCTGGGGCCCAGTCCATAAGATGGACGGATCCTATAGGTGAAGACCATATCAAGAGAAGCTAATTCATCTTCAACAAAAATGGAACATCGGGTGATTCCTATCAATCAGTGTGTTGAAATGGTAAGTTATTATTATCTAGAATGCCAATGATAAAGTCCAATAATGTATATTTTGTAGGGCTTTGTGCTATTTCTTCATGTTATTTCTTTCTGTTACTTTGTCTAAATTATTAGCAAATTGGTAAAAGCTTATTTCTACCTTGGATGGTCGACACGCACCTTCATTGGAGATGGTAAGGGCAGCTAAGGGGTTATGGAGGAGGCTGCATTTTTCATTAATTAGGTGCCCTTTAACCAATTTGTTAATAATTTAGGAAAGCTTTCGTAAAAAGCATTATTTTAAATAAAGTTGAATACATAGCAATGTCAGGGTTCGGAACTAGGGCTTTGGCAAAGCTGTGTTCTTCCAAAATTTGCCCAAAGTTGATATGATACTGTGCTCTAGGTTTATGAGTTGTTTTTATTGTAACAGAGAGTATGTGCCTCCAGATGTTCTTTCACAAGAAAAAGAAAAGTGCTTGAGTACATGGAGTCTTATCCATAAGAAGCATGGATCCAAAGGCAAAGACAACATCAACATCTTGTAAGAGATATGATTAAGTTCCTAGGGCCCAATTCCAAAAAAGGATGGGTCCTGTAGGTGAAGATCATATCTTGTTATAGTTATCTTTAAGACCTAGGGCCTAGTCCATAAGATGGATGGGTCCTATAGGTGAAGACCATATGCAGATCTTATTATTGATATGTTTAAGTACCTGGGGCCCAATCCATAAGATGGGCGGATCCTATAGGTGAAGACCATATCAATAGAAGCTAATTCATCTTCAACAAAAATGGAACATCGGGTGATTCCTATCAATCAGTGTGTTGAAAAGGTAAGTTATTATTATCTAGAATGCCAATGATAAAGTCCAATAATGTATATTTTGTAGGGCTTTGTGCTATTTCTTCTTGTTAATTCTTTCTGTTACTTTGTCTAAATTATTAGCAAATTGGTAAAAGCTTATTTCTACCTTGGATGGTCGAACAGCACCTTTATTGGAGATGGTAAGGGCAGCTAACGGGTTATGGAGGAGGCTGCATTTTTCATTAAATAGGTGCCCTTTAACCAATGTGTTAATAATTTAGGAAAGCTTCGTAAAAAGCATTATTTTACATAAAATTCAATATATAGCAGAGTCAAGGTTCGGAACTAGTGCTTTGGCAAAGCTGTGTCCTTCCAAAATTTTCCCAAAGTTGATATGATACTGTGCTCTAGGTTTATGTGTTGTTTTTATTGTAACAGAGAGTGTGTGCCTCAGATGTTCTTTCACAAGAAAAAGAAAAGTGCTTGAGTACATGGAGTCTTATCCATAAGAAGCATGGATCCAAAGGCAAAGACAACATCAACATCTTGTAAGAGATATGATTAAGTTCCTAGGGCCCAATTCCAAAAAGGATGGGTCCTGTAGGTGAAAGATCATATCTTGTTATAGTTATCTTTAAGACCTAGGGCCTAGTCCATAAGATGGATGGGTCCTATAGGTGAAGACCATATGCAGATCTTATTATTGATATGTTTAAGTACCTGGGGCCCAGTCCATAAGATGGACGGATCCTATAGGTGAAGACCATATCAATAGAAGCTAATTCATCTTCAACAAAAATGGAACATCGGGTGATTCCAATCAATCAGTGTGTTGAAAAGGTAAGTTATTATTATCTAGAATGCCAATGATAAAGTCCAGTAATGTATATTTTGTTGGGCTTTGTGCTATGTCTTCATGTTATTTATTTCTGCTACTTTGTCTAAATTATTAGCAAATTGGTAAAAGCTTATTTCTACCTTGGATGGTTGGAAACGCACCTTTATTGGAGATGGTAAGGGCAGCTAAGGGGTTATGGAGGAGGCTGCATTTTTCATTAAATAGGTGCCCTTTAACCAATTTGTTAATAATTTAGGGAAAGCTTCGTAAAAAGCATTATTTTACATAAAATTCAATACATAGCAGAGTCAAGGTTCGGAACTAGTGCTTTGGCAAAGCTGTGTCCTTCCAAAATTTGCCCAAAGTTGATATGATACTGTGCTCTTGGTTTATGTGTTGTTTTTATTGTAACAGAGTATGTCTCTCCAGATGTTCTTTCACAAGAAAAAGAGAAGTGCTTGAGTACAAGGAGTCTTATCCATAAGAAGCATGGATCCAAAAGGCAAAGACAACATCAACATCTTGTAAGAGATATGATTAAGTTCCTAGGGCCCAATTCCAAAAAGGATGGGTCTTATAGGTGAAGTTCATATCTTGTTATAGATATCTTTAAGACCTAGGGCCTAGTCCATAAGATGGATGGGTCCTATAGGTGAAGACCATAAGCAGATCTTATTATTGATATGTTTAAGTACCTGGGGCCCAGTCCATAAGATGGACGGATCCTATAGGTGAAGACCATATCAAGAGAAGCTAATTCATCTTCAACAAAAATGGAACATCGGGTGATTCCTATCAATCAGTGTGTTGAAATGGTAAGTTATTATTATCTAGAATGCCAATGATAAAGTCCAGTAATGTATATTTTGTAGGGCTTTGTGCTATTTCTTCATGTTATTTCTTTCTGTTACTTTGTCTAAATTATTAGCAAATTGGTAAAAGCTTATTTCTACCTTGGATGGTCGAAACGCACCTTCATTGGAGATGGTAAGGGCAGCTAAGGGGTTATGGAGGAGGCTGCATTTTTCATTAAATAGGTGCCCTTTAACCAATTTGTTAATAATTTAGGAAAGCTTTCGTAAAAAGCATTATTTTAAATAAAGTTGAATACATAGCAATGTCAGGGTTCGGAACTAGGGCTTTGGCAAAGCTGTGTTCTTCCAAAATTTGCCCAAAGTTGATATGATACTGTGCTCTAGGTTTATGAGTTGTTTTTATTGTAACAGAGAGTATGTGCCTCCAGATGTTCTTTCACAAGAAAAAGAAAAGTGCTTGAGTACATGGAGTCTTATCCATAAGAAGCATGGATCCAAAAGGCAAAGACAACATCAACATCTTGTAAGAGATATGATTAAGTTCCTAGGGCCCAATTCCAAAAAGGATGGGTCCTGTAGGTGAAGATCATATCTTGTTATAGTTATCTTTAAGACCTAGGGCCTAGTCCATAAGATGGATGGGTCCTATAGGTGAAGACCTTAAGCAGATCTTATTATTGATATGTTTAAGTACCTGGGGCCCAGTCCATAAGATGGACGGATCCTATAGGTGAAGACCATATCAAGAGAAGCTAATTCATCTTCAACAAAAATGGAACATCGGGTGATTCCTATCAATCAGTGTGTTGAAAAGGTAAGTTATTATTATCTAGAATGCCAATGATAAAGTCCAGTAATGTATATTTTGTAGGGCTTTGTGCTATTTCTTCATGTTATTTCTTTCTGTTACTTTGTCTAAATTATTAGCAAATTGGTAAAAGCTTATTTCTACCTTGGATGGTCGAAACGCACCTTTATTGGAGATGGTAAGGGCAGCTAAGGGGTTATGGAGGAGGCTGCATTTTTCATTAAATAGGTGCCCTTTAACCAATGTGTTAATAATTTAGGAAAGCTTCGTAAAAGCATTATTTTACATAAAATTCAATACATAGCAGAGTCAAGGTTCGGAACTAGTGCTTTGGCAAAGCTGTGTCCTTCCAAAATTTGCCCAAAGTTGATATGATACTGTGCTCTAGGTTTATGTGTTGTTTTTATTGTAACAGAGAGTATGTGCCTCCAGATGTTCTTTCACAAGAAAAAGAAAAGTGCTTGAGTACATGGAGTCTTATCCATAAGAAGCATGGATCCAAAAGGCAAAGACAACATCAACATCTTGTAAGAGATATGATTAAGTTCCTAGGGCCCAATTCCAAAAAGGATGGGTCCTGTAGGTGAAGATCATATCTTGTTATAGTTATCTTTAAGACCTAGGGCCTAGTCCATAAGATGGATGGGTCCTATAGGTGAAGACCATATGCAGATCTTATTATTGATATGTTTAAGTACCTGGGGCCCAGTCCATAAGATGGACGGATCCTATAGGTGAAGACCATATCAAGAGAAGCTAATTCATCTTCAACAAAAATGGAACATCGGGTGATTCCTATCAATCAGTGTGTTGAAAAGGTAAGTTATTATTATCTAGAATGCCAATGATAAAGTCCAATAATGTATATTTTGTAGGGCTTTGTGCTATTTCTTCATGTTATTTCTTTCTGTTACTTTGTCTAAATTATTAGCAAATTGGTAAAAGCTTATTTCTACCTTGGATGGTCGAAACGCACCTTCATTGGAGATGGTAAGGGCAGCTAAGGGGTTATGGAGGAGGCTGCATTTTTCATTAATTAGGTGCCCTTTAACCAATTTGTTAATAATTTAGGAAAGCTTCGTAAAAGCATTATTTTAAATAAAGTTGAATACATAGCAGATGTCAGGGTTCGGAACTAGGGCTTTGGCAAAGCTGTGTTCTTCCAAAATTTGCCCAAAGTTGATATGATACTGTGCTCTAGGTTTATGAGTTGTTTTTATTGTAACAGAGAGTATGTGCCTCCAGATGTTCTTTCACAAGAAAAAGAAAAGTGCTTGAGTACATGGAGTCTTATCCATAAGAAGCATGGATCCAAAAGGCAAAGACAACATCAACATCTTGTAAGAGATATGATTAAGTTCCTAGGGCCCAATTCCAAAAAAGGATGGGTCCTGTAGGTGAAGATCATATCTTGTTATAGTTATCTTTAAGACCTAGGGCCTAGTCCATAAGATGGATGGGTCCTATAGGTGAAGATCTTAAGCAGATCTTATTATTGATATGTTTAAGTACCTGGGGCCCAGTCCATAAGATGGACGGATCCTATAGGTGAAGACCATATCAAGAGAAGCTAATTCATCTTCAACAAAAATGGAACATCGGGTGATTCCTATCAATCAGTGTGTTGAAAAGGTAAGTTATTATTATCTAGAATGCCAATGATAAAGTCCAGTAATGTATATTTTGTAGGGCTTTGTGCTATTTCTTCATGTTAATTCTTTCTGTTACTTTGTCTAAATTATTAGCAAATTGGTAAAAGCTTATTTCTACCTTGGATGGTCGAACAGCACCTTTATTGGAGATGGTAAGGGCAGCTAAGGGGTTATGGAGGAGGCTGCATTTTTCATTAAATAGGTGCCCTTTAACCAATGTGTTAATAATTTAGGAAAGCTTCGTAAAAAGCATTATTTTACATAAAATTCAATACATAGCAGAGTCAAGGTTCGGAACTAGTGCTTTGGCAAAGCTGTGTCCTTCCAAAATTTTCCCAAAGTTGATATGATACTGTGCTCTAGGTTTATGTGTTGTTTTTATTGTAACAGAGAGTGTGTGCCTCCAGATGTTCTTTCACAAGAAAAAGAAAAGTGCTTGAGTACATGGAGTCTTATCCATAAGAAGCATGGATCCAAAAGGCAAAGACAACATCAACATCTTGTAAGAGATATGATTAAGTTCCTAGGGCCCAATTCCAAAAAGGATGGGTCCTGTAGGTGAAAGATCATATCTTGTTATAGTTATCTTTAAGACCTAGGGCCTAGTCCATAAGATGGATGGGTCCTATAGGTGAAGACCATATGCAGATCTTATTATTGATATGTTTAAGTACCTGGGGCCCAGTCCATAAGATGGACGGATCCTATAGGTGAAGACCATATCAATAGAAGCTAATTCATCTTCAACAAAAATGGAACATCGGGTGATTCCAATCAATCAGTGTGTTGAAAAGGTAAGTTATTATTATCTAGAATGCCAATGATAAAGTCCAGTAATGTATATTTTGTAGGGCTTTGTGCTATGTCTTCATGTTATTTATTTCTGTTACTTTGTCTAAATTATTAGCAAATTGGTAAAAGCTTATTTCTACCTTGGATGGTTGAACACGCACCTTTATTGGAGATGGTAAGGGCAGCTAAGGGGTTATGGAGGAGGCTGCATTTTTCATTAAATAGGTGCCCTTTAACCAATTTGTTAATAATTTAGGAAAGCTTTCGTAAAAAGCATTATTTTACATAAAATTCAATACATAGCAGAGTCAAGGTTCGGAACTAGTGCTTTGGCAAAGCTGTGTCCTTCCAAAATTTGCCCAAAGTTGATATGATACTGTGCTCTTGGTTTATGTGTTGTTTTTATTGTAACAGAGAGTATGTCTCTCCAGATGTTCTTTCACAAGAAAAAGAGAAGTGCTTGAGTACAAGGAGTCTTATCCATAAGAAGCATGGATCCAAAAGGCAAAGACAACATCAACATCTTGTAAGAGATATGATTAAGTTCCTAGGGCCCAATTCCAAAAAGGATGGGTCCTATAGGTGAAAGTTCATATCTTGTTATAGATATCTTTAAGACCTAGGGCCTAGTCCATAAGATGGATGGGTCCTATAGGTGAAGACCATAAGCAGATCTTATTATTGATATGTTTAAGTACCTGGGGCCCAGTCCATAAGATGGGCGGATCCTATAGGTGAAGACCATATCAAGAGAAGCTAATTCATCTTCAACAAAAATGGAACATCGGGTGATTCCTATCAATCAGTGTGTTGAAATGGTAAGTTATTATTATCTAGAATGCCAATGATAAAGTCCAGTAATGTATATTTTGTAGGGCTTTGTGCTATTTCTTCATGTTATTTCTTTCTGTTACTTTGTCTAAATTATTAGCAAATTGGTAAAAGCTTATTTCTACCTTGGATGGTCGACAGCACCTTCATTGGAGATGGTAAGGGCAGCTAAGGGGTTATGGAGGAGGCTGCATTTTTCATTAAATAGGTGCCCTTTAACCAATTTGTTAATAATTTAGGAAAGCTTTCGTAAAAGCATTATTTTAAATAAAGTTGAATACATAGCAATGTCAGGGTTCGGAACTAGGGCTTTGGCAAAGCTGTGTTCTTCCAAAATTTGCCCAAAGTTGATATGATACTGTGCTCTAGGTTTATGAGTTGTTTTTATTGTAACAGAGAGTATGTGCCTCCAGATGTTCTTTCACAAGAAAAAGAAAAGTGCTTGAGTACATGGAGTCTTATCCATAAGAAGCATGGATCCAAAAGGCAAAGACAACATCAACATCTTGTAAGAGATATGATTAAGTTCCTAGGGCCCAATTCCAAAAAAGGATGGGTCCTGTAGGTGAAGATCATATCTTGTTATAGTTATCTTTAAGACCTAGGGCCTAGTCCATAAGATGGATGGGTCCTATAGGTGAAGACCATATGCAGATCTTATTATTGATATGTTTAAGTACCTGGGGCCCAGTCCATAAGATGGGCGGATCCTATAGGTGAAGACCATATCAATAGAAGCTAATTCATCTTCAACAAAAATGGAACATCGGGTGATTCCTATCAATCAGTGTGTTGAAAAGGTAAGTTATTATTATCTAGAATGCCAATGATAAAGTCCAGTAATGTATATTTTGTAGGGCTTTGTGCTATTTCTTCATGTTATTTCTTTCTGTTACTTTGTCTAAATTATTAGCAAATTGGTAAAAGCTTATTTCTACCTTGGATGGTCGAACAGCACCTTTATTGGAGATGGTAAGGGCAGCTAAGGGGTTATGGAGGAGGCTGCATTTTTCATTAAATAGGTGCCCTTTAACCAATGTGTTAATAATTTAGGAAAGCTTTCAGTAAAAGCATTATTTTACATAAAATTCAATACATAGCAGAGTCAAGGTTCGGAACTAGTGCTTTGGCAAAGCTGTGTCCTTCCAAAATTTGCCCAAAGTTGATATGATACTGTGCTCTAGGTTTATGTGTTGTTTTTATTGTAACAGAGAGTATGTGCCTCAGATGTTCTTTCACAAGAAAAAGAAAAGTGCTTGAGTACATGGAGTCTTATCCATAAGAAGCATGGATCCAAAAGGCAAAGACAACATCAACATCTTGTAAGAGATATGATTAAGTTCCTAGGGCCCAATTCCAAAAAGGATGGGTCCTGTAGGTGAAAGATCATATCTTGTTATAGTTATCTTTAAGACCTAGGGCCTAGTCCATAAGATGGATGGGTCCTATAGGTGAAAGACCATATGCAGATCTTATTATTGATATGTTTAAGTACCTGGGGCCCAGTCCATAAGATGGACGGATCCTATAGGTGAAGACCATATCAATAGAAGCTAATTCATCTTCAACAAAAATGGAACATCGGGTGATTCCTATCAATCAGTGTGTTGAAAAGGTAAGTTATTATTATCTAGAATGCCAATGATAAAGTCCAGTAATGTATATTTTGTAGGGCTTTGTGCTATTTCTTCATGTTAATTCTTTCTGTTACTTTGTCTAAATTATTAGCAAATTGGTAAAAGCTTATTTCTACCTTGGATGGTCGAAACGCACCTTTATTGGAGATGGTAAGGGCAGCTAACGGGTTATGGAGGAGGCTGCATTTTTCATTAAATAGGTGCCCTTTAACCAATGTGTTAATAATTTAGGGAAAGCTTCGTAAAAAGCATTATTTTACATAAAATTCAATACATAGCAGAGTCAAGGTTCGGAACTAGTGCTTTGGCAAAGCTGTGTCCTTCCAAAATTTGCCCAAAGTTGATATGATACTGTGCTCTAGGTTTATGTGTTGTTTTTATTGTAACAGAGAGTGTGTGCCTCCAGATGTTCTTTCACAAGAAAAAGAAAAGTGCTTGAGTACATGGAGTCTTATCCATAAGAAGCATGGATCCAAAAGGCAAAGACAACATCAACATCTTGTAAGAGATATGATTAAGTTCCTAGGGCCCAATTCCAAAAAGGATGGGTCCTGTAGGTGAAGATCATATCTTGTTATAGTTATCTTTAAGACCTAGGGCCTAGTCCATAAGATGGATGGGTCCTATAGGTGAAGACCATATGCAGATCTTATTATTGATATGTTTAAGTACCTGGGGCCCAGTCCATAAGATGGACGGATCCTATAGGTGAAGACCATATCAATAGAAGCTAATTCATCTTCAACAAAAATGGAACATCGGGTGATTCCAATCAATCAGTGTGTTGAAAAGGTAAGTTATTATTATCTAGAATGCCAATGATAAAGTCCAGTAATGTATATTTTGTTGGGCTTTGTGCTATGTCTTCATGTTATTTATTTCTGTTACTTTGTCTAAATTATTAGCAAATTGGTAAAAGCTTATTTCTACCTTGGATGGTTGGAAACGCACCTTTATTGGAGATGGTAAGGGCAGCTAAGGGGTTATGGAGGAGGCTGCATTTTTCATTAAATAGGTGCCCTTTAACCAATTTGTTAATAATTTAGGGAAAGCTTCGTAAAAAGCATTATTTTACATAAAATTCAATACATAGCAGAGTCAAGGTTCGGAACTAGTGCTTTGGCAAAGCTGTGTCCTTCCAAAATTTGCCCAAAGTTGATATGATACTGTGCTCTTGGTTTATGTGTTGTTTTTATTGTAACAGAGTATGTCTCTCAGATGTTCTTTCACAAGAAAAGAGAAGTGCTTGAGTACAAGGAGTCTTATCCATAAGAAGCATGGATCCAAAAGGCAAAGACAACATCAACATCTTGTAAGAGATATGATTAAGTTCCTAGGGCCCAATTCCAAAAAGGATGGGTCTTATAGGTGAAGTTCATATCTTGTTATAGATATCTTTAAGACCTAGGGCCTAGTCCATAAGATGGATGGGTCCTATAGGTGAAGACCATAAGCAGATCTTATTATTGATATGTTTAAGTACCTGGGGCCCAGTCCATAAGATGGACGGATCCTATAGGTGAAGACCATATCAAGAGAAGCTAATTCATCTTCAACAAAAATGGAACATCGGGTGATTCCTATCAATCAGTGTGTTGAAATGGTAAGTTATTATTATCTAGAATGCCAATGATAAAGTCCAGTAATGTATATTTTGTAGGGCTTTGTGCTATTTCTTCATGTTATTTCTTTCTGTTACTTTGTCTAAATTATTAGCAAATTGGTAAAAGCTTATTTCTACCTTGGATGGTCGAACAGCACCTTCATTGGAGATGGTAAGGGCAGCTAAGGGGTTATGGAGGAGGCTGCATTTTTCATTAAATAGGTGCCCTTTAACCAATTTGTTAATAATTTAGGAAAGCTTCGTAAAAAGCATTATTTTAAATAAAGTTGAATACATAGCAATGTCAGGGTTCGGAACTAGGGCTTTGGCAAAGCTGTGTTCTTCCAAAATTTGCCCAAAGTTGATATGATACTGTGCTCTAGGTTTATGAGTTGTTTTTATTGTAACAGAGAGTATGTGCCTCCAGATGTTCTTTCACAAGAAAAAGAAAAGTGCTTGAGTACATGGAGTCTTATCCATAAGAAGCATGGATCCAAAAGGCAAAGACAACATCAACATCTTGTAAGAGATATGATTAAGTTCCTAGGGCCCAATTCCAAAAAGGATGGGTCCTGTAGGTGAAAGATCATATCTTGTTATAGTTATCTTTAAGACCTAGGGCCTAGTCCATAAGATGGATGGGTCCTATAGGTGAAGACCTTAAGCAGATCTTATTATTGATATGTTTAAGTACCTGGGGCCCAGTCCATAAGATGGACGGATCCTATAGGTGAAGACCATATCAAGAGAAGCTAATTCATCTTCAACAAAAATGGAACATCGGGTGATTCCTATCAATCAGTGTGTTGAAAAGGTAAGTTATTATTATCTAGAATGCCAATGATAAAGTCCAGTAATGTATATTTTGTAGGGCTTTGTGCTATTTCTTCATGTTATTTCTTTCTGTTACTTTGTCTAAATTATTAGCAAATTGGTAAAAGCTTATTTCTACCTTGGATGGTCGAAACGCACCTTTATTGGAGATGGTAAGGGCAGCTAAGGGGTTATGGAGGAGGCTGCATTTTTCATTAAATAGGTGCCCTTTAACCAATGTGTTAATAATTTAGGGAAAGCTTCGTAAAAAGCATTATTTTACATAAAATTCAATACATAGCAGAGTCAAGGTTCGGAACTAGTGCTTTGGCAAAGCTGTGTCCTTCCAAAATTTGCCCAAAGTTGATATGATACTGTGCTCTAGGTTTATGTGTTGTTTTTATTGTAACAGAGAGTATGTGCCTCCAGATGTTCTTTCACAAGAAAAAGAAAAGTGCTTGAGTACATGGAGTCTTATCCATAAGAAGCATGGATCCAAAAGGCAAAGACAACATCAACATCTTGTAAGAGATATGATTAAGTTCCTAGGGCCCAATTCCAAAAAGGATGGGTCCTGTAGGTGAAGATCATATCTTGTTATAGTTATCTTTAAGACCTAGGGCCTAGTCCATAAGATGGATGGGTCCTATAGGTGAAGACCATATGCAGATCTTATTATTGATATGTTTAAGTACCTGGGGCCCAGTCCATAAGATGGACCGGATCCTATAGGTGAAGACCATATCAAGAGAAGCTAATTCATCTTCAACAAAAATGGAACATCGGGTGATTCCTATCAATCAGTGTGTTGAAATGGTAAGTTATTATTATCTAGAATGCCAATGATAAAGTCCAATAATGTATATTTTGTAGGGCTTTGTGCTATTTCTTCATGTTATTTCTTTCTGTTACTTTGTCTAAATTATTAGCAAATTGGTAAAAGCTTATTTCTACCTTGGATGGTCGAAACGCACCTTCATTGGAGATGGTAAGGGCAGCTAAGGGGTTATGGAGGAGGCTGCATTTTTCATTAATTAGGTGCCCTTTAACCAATTTGTTAATAATTTAGGAAAGCTTCGTAAAAAGCATTATTTTAAATAAAGTTGAATACATAGCAATGTCAGGGTTCGGAACTAGGGCTTTGGCAAAGCTGTGTTCTTCCAAAATTTGCCCAAAGTTGATATGATACTGTGCTCTAGGTTTATGAGTTGTTTTTATTGTAACAGAGAGTATGTGCCTCCAGATGTTCTTTCACAAGAAAAAGAAAAGTGCTTGAGTACATGGAGTCTTATCCATAAGAAGCATGGATCCAAAAGGCAAAGACAACATCAACATCTTGTAAGAGATATGATTAAGTTCCTAGGGCCCAATTCCAAAAAGGATGGGTCCTGTAGGTGAAAGATCATATCTTGTTATAGTTATCTTTAAGACCTAGGGCCTAGTCCATAAGATGGATGGGTCCTATAGGTGAAGACCATATGCAGATCTTATTATTGATATGTTTAAGTACCTGGGGCCCAGTCCATAAGATGGACGGATCCTATAGGTGAAGACCATATCAATAGAAGCTAATTCATCTTCAACAAAAATGGAACATCGGGTGATTCCTATCAATCAGTGTGTTGAAAAGGTAAGTTATTATTATCTAGAATGCCAATGATAAAGTCCAGTAATGTATATTTTGTAGGGCTTTGTGCTATTTCTTCATGTTAATTCTTTCTGTTACTTTGTCTAAATTATTAGCAAATTGGTAAAAGCTTATTTCTACCTTGGATGGTCGAAACGCACCTTTATTGGAGATGGTAAGGGCAGCTAACGGGGTTATGGAGGAGGCTGCATTTTTCATTAAATAGGTGCCCTTTAACCAATGTGTTAATAATTTAGGGAAAGCTTCGTAAAAAGCATTATTTTACATAAAATTCAATACATAGCAGAGTCAAGGTTCGGAACTAGTGCTTTGGCAAAGCTGTGTCCTTCCAAAATTTTCCCAAAGTTGATATGATACTGTGCTCTAGGTTTATGTGTTGTTTTTATTGTAACAGAGAGTGTGTGCCTCAGATGTTCTTTCACAAGAAAAAGAAAAGTGCTTGAGTACATGGAGTCTTATCCATAAGAAGCATGGATCCAAAGGCAAAGACAACATCAACATCTTGTAAGAGATATGATTAAGTTCCTAGGGCCCAATTCCAAAAAGGATGGGTCCTGTAGGTGAAGATCATATCTTGTTATAGTTATCTTTAAGACCTAGGGCCTAGTCCATAAGATGGATGGGTCCTATAGGTGAAAGACCATATGCAGATCTTATTATTGATATGTTTAAGTACCTGGGGCCCAGTCCATAAGATGGGCGGATCCTATAGGTGAAGACCATATCAATAGAAGCTAATTCATCTTCAACAAAAATGGAACATCGGGTGATTCCAATCAATCAGTGTGTTGAAAAGGTAAGTTATTATTATCTAGAATGCCAATGATAAAGTCCAGTAATGTATATTTTGTAGGGCTTTGTGCTATGTCTTCATGTTATTTATTTCTGTTACTTTGTCTAAATTATTAGCAAATTGGTAAAAGCTTATTTCTACCTTGGATGGTTGAGCGCACCTTTATTGGAGATGGTAAGGGCAGCTAAGGGGTTATGGAGGAGGCTGCATTTTTCATTAAATAGGTGCCCTTTAACCAATTTGTTAATAATTTAGGAAAGCTTTCAGTAAAAAGCATTATTTTACATAAAATTCAATACATAGCAGAGTCAAGGTTCGGAACTAGTGCTTTGGCAAAGCTGTGTCCTTCCAAAATTTGCCCAAAGTTGATATGATACTGTGCTCTTGGTTTTATGTGTTGTTTTTATTGTAACAGAGTATGTCTCTCAGATGTTCTTTCACAAGAAAAAGAGAAGTGCTTGAGTACAAGGAGTCTTATCCATAGAAGCATGGATCCAAAAGGCAAAGACAACATCAACATCTTGTAAGAGATATGATTAAGTTCCTAGGGCCCAATTCCAAAAAGGATGGGTCTTATAGGTGAAGATTCATATCTTGTTATAGATATCTTTAAGACCTAGGGCCTAGTCCATAAGATGGATGGGTCCTATAGGTGAACCATAAGCAGATCTTATTATTGATATGTTTAAGTACCTGGGGCCCAGTCCATAAGATGGACCGGATCCTATAGGTGAAGACCATATCAAGAGAAGCTAATTCATCTTCAACAAAAATGGAACATCGGGTGATTCCTATCAATCAGTGTGTTGAAATGGTAAGTTATTATTATCTAGAATGCCAATGATAAAGTCCAGTAATGTATATTTTGTAGGGCTTTGTGCTATTTCTTCATGTTATTTCTTTCTGTTACTTTGTCTAAATTATTAGCAAATTGGTAAAAGCTTATTTCTACCTTGGATGGTCGACAGCACCTTCATTGGAGATGGTAAGGGCAGCTAAGGGGTTATGGAGGAGGCTGCATTTTTCATTAAATAGGTGCCCTTTAACCAATTTGTTAATAATTTAGGAAAGCTTCGTAAAAAGCATTATTTTAAATAAAGTTGAATACATAGCAATGTCAGGGTTCGGAACTAGGGCTTTGGCAAAGCTGTGTTCTTCCAAAATTTGCCCAAAGTTGATATGATACTGTGCTCTAGGTTTATGAGTTGTTTTTATTGTAACAGAGAGTATGTGCCTCCAGATGTTCTTTCACAAGAAAAAGAAAAGTGCTTGAGTACATGGAGTCTTATCCATAAGAAGCATGGATCCAAAAGGCAAAGACAACATCAACATCTTGTAAGAGATATGATTAAGTTCCTAGGGCCCAATTCCAAAAAGGATGGGTCCTGTAGGTGAAAGATCATATCTTGTTATAGTTATCTTTAAGACCTAGGGCCTAGTCCATAAGATGGATGGGTCCTATAGGTGAAGACCATAAGCAGATCTTATTATTGATATGTTTAAGTACCTGGGGCCCAGTCCATAAGATGGACGGATCCTATAGGTGAAGACCATATCAATAGAAGCTAATTCATCTTCAACAAAAATGGAACATCGGGTGATTCCTATCAATCAGTGTGTTGAAAAGGTAAGTTATTATTATCTAGAATGCCAATGATAAAGTCCAGTAATGTATATTTTGTAGGGCTTTGTGCTATGATCTTCATGTTATTTATTTCTGTTACTTTGTCTAAATTATTAGCAAATTGGTAAAAGCTTATTTCTACTTTGGATGGTCGACAGCACCTTTATTGGAGATGGTAAGGGCAGCTAAGGGTTATGGAGGAGGCTGCATTTTTCATTAAATAGGTGCCCTTTAACCAATGTGTTAATAATTTAGGAAAGCTTCGTAAAAGCATTATTTTACATAAAATTCAATACATAGCAGAGTCAAGGTTCGGAACTAGTGCTTTGGCAAAGCTGTGTCCTTCCAAAATTTGCCCAAGTTGATATGATACTGTGCTCTTGGTTTTATGTGTTGTTTTTATTGTAACAGAGAGTATGTGCCTCAGATGTTCTTTCACAAGAAAAAGAAAAGTGCTTGAGTACATGGAGTCTTATCCATAAGAAGCATGGATCCAAAAGGCAAGACAACATCAACATCTTGTAAGAGATATGATTAAGTTCTAGGGCCCAATTCCAAAGGATGGGTCCTGTAGGTGAAGATCATATCTTGTTATGAATTATCTTTAAGACCTAGGGCCTAGTCCATAAG